>PVKY010007519.1:0-14849 GCA_004027775.1 Bradypus variegatus
AAAAAAAAAGTGAGTTATTGCACAAAGCCACCTACTTGACTAGGACAGATGTTAAAGGTCATCAGACCTCCCCAGGGTGTGAAAGAATGTACAAATGGTATCGTAAACAAAGCATTAAAACTCGCCTCCCCTGTTCACTGTTGAGAACAAATCTCCATACCCCTGCTTCACATGACTCTGTCGAAACTTTATTCTCACACCTTATGGAATGTCTTTGTCCTAACCCCTATAAACCACCCCGCACCACCTGCTCTTTGCAGAATTCTAACCTCCATCTTTCCCAGTCAGCCACTGCCATGGAACCATCTCTTATTCGTAAGTCCTAATTAAACTCATATCTAACTCTGTGCTTGGTGTATTCTTTGGTCTTGGGGCTGAGCTGAGTTGGAACAAGCTCTTTGAGCATATATAGGATCATTTTTTAAAATTTGAAAAGCTGTTTACAGAATAATCATGCATAAAATACAAGATTCCCATATACCATCCCATTTTAACACTGTGCATGGTGTGGAACATTTACAACTGATGAAAGCACACTTTTATAATTGTACTATTAACTGTAGTCCAAGAACCAATTTTTAAAAGTCTTTGGAATGTCCTGAGTCAGGTTCTCCTCACCAATGGTTCCTAATGCTTTAATTTTCTCTTTTGTCTGGGCCATCATTCCTGTTTCTTTGTATGTTTTGTAAACTTTTGTTGAAAGGTGGACATTTTGATATTTTAATGTGTTATCACTGGAATTTATACTCTCAGGCCTCTGTTCGCTAAGCCTGTATCCAGCAAGTGTTATGACAGAGCTTTCTTTGATGCCAGGAAATAACAAAGAAAAAAAAAAAAGTAAAAAGAAAAACACATTTCCCAGTCTTTGCAGATTGACCTCTCCTTCAGGGCTTAACTATACAATGAGGTTAGAGAACAGCTGCAGGCCAAAGTATAGGATCCTCCTTAATCATTCAGCACACCTGTCTTCTTTTGAACATAAGCATGTAGCCCTAGGAACAATGATACAGATATCCTCTCTTCCCCAGGAAACAGGTTCCTCCTGGTCCTGGACACTGCTCTATATGTCCTATAGCCAGCAACCCCTTGCCCCAGGACACCACTTGATTGCTCTCCCACAGGGTTCTGTAGGAGTGCTCAGTGAGCTGACTGTTACACACAGGGCAAATTCTGAGACAGCAAGTCCCTCAGGCAACCACACTGGGTCAAACAAACATGCTCTCAGCATGTGCATGAGGGTTACTCTGCTCCCTCCAAGACTGGGACTGGGGATCTGCACAATGGGAGTGTGGGGTAGCTCCTCATATAGCTGGTGAGGGGTAGGAGGGGGCCAGCCAGAGTGCCACAAGAGCCTACTGCTTTCAAGTAGATTTTTCTTGATTCAGTGCTAGCCCTGTTTCTGAAAGGCTTTTGACTGTTTTCTGGAGCTTTGAGAAAGATGTTTCTGTCAGTTTGTGCTGATGTTCAAAGCTTCTGAAGGGGAATAGCCCTGAAGCATCTCACTCCGCCATCTTGATCAAGGTGGGGCATGATTAGTTTTAAGTCAAATTTTATACTATTGAACCGCAGCCCAAAATGAATTATATAATATCAATTAGCACAGCATTCAGACAGGTAACTAAGTAATTTAGCATAGCTATATTAAATTTTGAGACCTAGCTTTCTAATCCAGAAACAAAATACTTCATCTAGAAAAAATGCAGGGATTTGAAATACAGTTTTTTGTAAAGTAATAGGCTATTCCATGACACAGATTTACAGGATGTAATCCTCACAACTGAGCTTCCAAAGAAGCTTTTTAAATGAAGCTCCGTCAGAGAAGTCATTTAAGAAGCCAGCTTCACATTATATTAATATGACAAGTATAACAAGATAAATACCTCATATGATTCTCAAATGATACAATTAATGTAGCTTATGTGACACATTCCTATTAATGATCTTTTATTATGTGTGAAGAGTAATACAATATTAGATAAGCAATGAAAAAATCCAGTCAGCAGCAGCTTTCCTGAAGGGTTTGACTGCAGTCTTATTTACACAGTGTTATCTGATACTAATTCTTGGATTCTAAAGAACAGACATTGCTTCAGAATTGCAAACAAACATGTTCCTATGAGATGAGCATTTTAATCACTATCATTTCTGTAAATACAAGATAAAAATAATGTGATGCATAATAGCCTGTTAACTTCAAGGTAAAAATGGTAGAAAGTATTTTCTGTCAGACCAGTAAGGTTATATGAATAAACGGATCATGACACTGAAGTGGGAGCCTGGGCCACGAAACCGACTACTGCGTCTTAATCATGAACCTCCGTGGAGTATGTGGCTGCCCCCTCCCTGATGTTGTCTAAAAAAGATTATTAGTGAGTGCCAAAATGTCTTGTTTTCTTTAATAATACACTACAGTCCAATGTTGGTGAGTCAACTGAAATATTTTTTTAACATTTTATTAAAGTTCACACTACCACTTAAAATAAAGTTTAAAAATACAGGTTTTTACACAGTAGTAATTCTTACTCTTAGATCAAACAAATATTTATTGAGCAACTATATTATCCTGGCTCCAAAAACAAGGTATGATACATGGTTTCTGAACTCAAAGAACTTTAAGTGCAATCGGGAGATAAGATGGAGAGATAGATATACAGATAGATAGAGATGGATATATAAATATATATACAAAAGAGATAAAAAGATTATTAACAATAAAAGACAATCACTAATATATGCCATAACATGGATTGACCTTGAAAACAGTATGCTAAGTCAAAGAAGCTAGCTACAAAATGCCACTGAATTGGTTTTAAAATGGCAAATTTTATTATATATGTGTTTGTGTGTGTGTGTGTGTTTGTGTGTGTTAGCACAATTTTTTTTAAATAAAGACAACCAGCCTATAGTAGTTGCACAACATTGTAAATGTACTAAATTAAATGTCACTGAAATGTTCACTTTAAAATGGTTAATTTTATGTGAATTTCACCTCAATCAAAAGAGAGAGGGAAAAAAAAAGACAATCAGCCTAAAGGGACATAGACTCCAAATGCTCCAAGAATTCAGAGGTAGGTAAAATCAATGTTTCTTTACAGGAAGACAAGAGCAAAGGAATGAAGGAAGACCATTTTGGTGCTGGTATCCAGGGAATGGGGGGCAGGGAGCAAAGATATGGCTAACCTTCAAGTATTGGGATCCTCTCAACTGCACACTCTAACTTATCTGGGTAAAGAGGTATGGTTATCAAAATTCCCAACTACAATGGGGAAATACACATGTTTTTTTGTTTTTTGTTTTTTTTTAAAAAAGGCACTGCCCAGTCCTAGCTGACTCCACCACACTATGCGATTGGGGTAAGTCATTTTACTTCCCTAACCCTCACTTTCCTTATCTGTAAAATGCAGACTAAACATCTTCCAGCTCATTGGATAAGGATTAAATGAATGCATATAGAGCAATTAGAGATGGCTAGCATGGATTAGGTACTCAAAAAGTGGTAGCTATTATTTGTATGAATTAAATGCCATTCTTACCATGATGAGATCAGGACAACTATTCAGAATCCTGCTTTTTAGGGAAATTATAGGGCTTTTGGTGGGAGGCCCACTATGCTCTGAAAGACCAGGTCCTAAACTCCTAGCTTAAAGAGGATAGAACACAAATAATAATGCTCTGGTGGCTTGCTTGTGAAAAGGTAGCAGACCTTAATTGAATACTCCAGGGCCCACGTCTTAAATTTTAGTATTTCGTTTAACCCTGAAAGTAAGTAGGGAAAAGGGAAGGAAAAGACATGTATCCCAGCTGCAAGCTCAGTCAAAAACAAAGAAATCTAAAACCTATCGTCATTTTCTTAATAGAGTGAGCCCAAAATTTACAAATGCCAGCACTGGTAGTGGCTGATAGGGCATCGTGATACCAAGTGACCAACCAATCCCAGTCCTGAAGCCCAGATATAGATAAACGCTACCTGGGACAGCATTCTGTGGATGGGCTTCCTAGCTTTGTTAAAATCACATCAATGCAATATCACTTTTCATCTATAGCATAAATGGTTTTTATGAAACAGTTTAGTAAAACACATGGCATATGACTGTACCACTAAAAATGTGTTAGCAGAACTAGCCAGAAACCATGGCAGTGATCTGATCATGTCAGTACTCTGGCAAGAGTAAGAAAATAAACCTAATGTTTGCAGAGACTTACTGGTACTCTACCCGAACTGAATATCAAGTCTCTTCCAAGACAGCTTCCATTTCCAGTGTAGAAGTAAGAACTGTTCTCAACTACCACCAAATAATCATACAGTATTTGATGGCTCAGCTTATTTTTGAATCTTCCATGAACTATGCAGAATTATATCTGAATCCTTACAACATAACGATTTGAGATTACAAACACAGCAAATAAACCCAACCTTCTGGTAAAGCAATTTAAGCATCACAGAATGAGTAAATATTGCAGAGTGAATCCTAACACTTGAAACAGTCTTCCAGAGTCCAGAAATCCACCTGACTGCCAAGAATACTTCTGTGGTTCAAGCAATACCAGTACCCAGAGGGGTTTCCACAGACATACCCACATGAGTTACTGCATATTGAGTAAAATAGAGAAAACAGACATTTGCAGATGTACAGTTTGTGCTTATAAATATGCAATTTACAAATATATAAGTAGGGGACTTTAGGAATATGCAGCATCTGTTTAAATTGCTTAATTATATGGTTTCTTCTAAGGGTTTTCC
Source organism: Bradypus variegatus (assembly GCA_004027775.1). Classification (NCBI taxonomy): domain Eukaryota; kingdom Metazoa; phylum Chordata; class Mammalia; order Pilosa; family Bradypodidae; genus Bradypus; species Bradypus variegatus. The sequence continues at coordinate 4,742 of PVKY010007519.1, forward strand.
TCATACCCTGATTTTTTATGGGGAAGGTGGGGTGGTCAGAGAATTACATGGATCCCTTAACCAAAATAAACAAAAAGCAATCTCACTCGAAGCTCTATACTGAAAACTAATATATGAGCGATTTTGACTTCAGGATGAGGCAGAAAAGACAAAATCATCAGAGGACAAAATCTCATCAATAGATATGAGAGAAAACCTTTCAATTCACCAGGCTATAGTAAGGCAGGGTTTGTTAGACTATATAGCAATAAAACAAATGCACAATATCCTCTCTGCATTTCACATATGACTTCTATTTCAGCTCTTATGTAAAACACGGAATCACGTATCATGCCACAAAGAAAGAGTCAGTTTAGCTAGTTCAAGTGAAACACCAGGCAGCTGCTAACAGGAACGGGTCGTGGATGGGGAGGGGTACAGCATATTCAGTTTGCTATGTTTGCCTTCAGAAGAATGTCAATAAAAACCACGGCCAAATGAGGTAGGGAGTGGGGGGTCCTCCTACGCAGTGAACCACTGGGTTCACCTAACAGCACCAGACAAGTTAGCAAAAGGGAACCTTAGCCAATCTACGGCTGCCAACAACTTGAAGAAAGCTGTCTTTTTTCCTCAATTTGCTGGGGTAGGGACCAGTACCACATTTAGAAACGTTATTTCTGGGACCAAGAGGAATTTATTTTGATAGAATCACTGGATTTTTTTTTTAGGTTCCCAACAAAGGAGCCATATTAGGAAATAATCTCGCAAAAAGCAAAGTGCCCCCTCCCTCTTTTCCCCACGATCGATGCACACAAGCCCGTGCACGCTGACACGCACAGACACACGCCCGTGCACAATGGCCGGCGCGCGCACTCGCACTGGCCACGCGGCCGCCCGCAGGCCCGCGGGCTGAAGGCCCTGCGGCTACCCGGCCCCAGGCGTTCGCGCAGGAGGCCCCCGCGGCCCAGCCTCCCGGGAAACAGCTGCTGGGCGGTTGTGCTGGGACTGCTCGCCCCCCAGCGGGGCCCTGGGGAAGCGACTGCCAGCGGCTCTGAGCCTATTAACCCCTTGGGGAAGAAGGTGCTACAACACCCACCTGCGGGGCCACAGGAATGTGTTGGGAGGGGAGGGTTGCAGCCTCAAATGCCACCCCCCCACCGTCACCCCCCAAGACGGGGCGCCGCCGAGTCCTCGGGATCCTGGAAGCTTTTGGCTGGCTCCCACAAAGCTAATCTTTCCGCTGGCTCCACAAGGCTTCTAAAGGAAACGGGTGGTTTCTGAGCTGTCACCCCTGAAAGTCCAGACGTACCAAGAAGGCAAAACTTAGAGGGCAGTGGACGCAGACCAGACTTGGTAACTCGTCCCTAAGGGCAGGCGCAAGTCCCTAAAGGGACAGAGCTGCTCCACTGGCCGGCCCGGCAAACTACCGAAGGGGTGGTGGGACCGACACCATTATCCTTCCCTTGATTGGGAGTCGGGGCCCCGTCCCCACTCCAGGACACTTACCTTCTTCCGGGGCTGCCATTTCATCATATTTGTACAGCCGATACGTGGAACATCAAGATGCTGGCTGGGGGCTGGGGGCAGATGCAGGGCAGCGACGACTGCAAGTCATGCTGCCTCCCTCCCACCCCCTAATTCTTTCCCATGTTCACTGCGAAGGGAAAAACCCAGGAGAGTCCAGTCTTTTCGCCTTCGGTTCAATGAAAACTATCCCCACACCACGAACACACTTCCCACCGGGCTAGGAAGTCCCCGCAGCAACCCGCGTGCTCCTGCCAGAGCGGGGCATTTTCCCCGGCGGGCGCCTGCAAAAGGAGCCTTCGGCAGGGGGTCTCGGGCCGGCGGCAGAGACCCTCCCTCAGAGAAGAGACTGAGAAGGCGAGCTGCTGCAGAAACCCAACCAGGATTCTGCCATCCAAACCCCTTTTGGCGAATTCTCCTCTTCTCAAAAAAGATCAGACAAGCAATCAAACCCTCACGCGCAGCCTGGAGCAATTCCCAAAATTCGGGGTGTATTTCTCGTTTGTAAAATTTAGCAAAGAAAATTCCAAAGATCTGTAATCAGAGCTTCTTTACGCTGTTTTCTCTTTCTTCTTGGATAACTTGGGGGAAAGGATCTGCCCTTTCCGAAATGCCTGTCCTTTCCTTAACACTGTAAATAGGAAAACTTGGTTTGTGTGTTTAGATTTTTTTTTTTTTAACTCCCAAGAACCTTAGTGGGGAAAGGTTGGAAGGAAATCCTGCAAGAACCCAACTCCACAGCTCAGTCTGCACTAATGACTTCCTTCCCTTCAGCACAAGCACAGCCTGCCCAGCTCCAGCCACACAGAGCAAACGGTTTCTGGGTCTTAGTGCCACGACATCTGCTCCAAAGCAAAAGTAAAGCATCCAGTTTCAGAGATACCCAACAGCTACTACGAAATCAAAGCCAGTAGAGATCTAAGAGGTCACATAAACCATTTCAAAAGATATATTTAGATTTGTGAGTTATATCCAGAGGGAAAAAAAGAGAATAGGAATGGACTCTAGACCAAAAAGCTACAATCTCTTAATTTCTGATTTGAAGAAAAATGGTTTTCAGGCATCCAACAGGTTAAAAAAAAAAAACTGTAATCAAGAATTTTGCCCCCAAATGAACACAGAGAATATGGTGGGGCTGGAAGTTAAACCCATGATGATCTGACTCCAGAGCTTATGACCTTTCTATAACATGTGTCATAGCTGCATGTCAACATTACCTCTCTCAATAAACCTATTAAGTACCTACAATTTAAGCAACTCTTATTTGCCAGCCCATGTTCCAGGCACTAAAAAAATGCAAGTAAGATGGTGCTCCTGCCCTTGAGATTACACACTGCAGGTAGCCATCAGATATAACTCCAATACTCTGTATATAATCTGACATATCCTTATCAGTCTGGACAGATGTCCTACTGGCATGAAAACTTCAGTAAATTCAAAACCAAATTCACCCCCCCCAATCAGCTTTTCTTCCCAGCTTTCTTTTTTTCTGTCCATAGCACCCTTGATTCTTCCAGGATCACAAACTAAAACCTATATTATCAGTCCTTACATCTAATCTATCATCAAGTCCTATCACTTCTTTCTTAGAAATCTCTCAAATTTCAACTGCTGAATCTGAGGTCAGAAACTCACAGAACAAATATATATTAAGTATTAAGTAGGTGCAAAATAGCTTGTAGTTTAGAAATAGGTAAAAACTAGGTTTCTGTGAGGAGGAAGTTATAAACAAATTGGAAGAGAAGATATTAAGAAGACAAACAAGCACGCAAAAGTCTGTTAAGTGGCAAATGGGTGATGTAATAAATAGGTGCTCCAGGAGTTTAAAAGGAGAAATTATCATAAGCAGGGTTGGTCAAGGAAGGAACTTGAAGAATATCTTCAGAGGAGATACAATTCACTCTGGAGCCAGAAGCCAAGCTGCTTAACAGGGCCTATATGAGGCTTCTAGGATCTGGACCCCAACTTCTCTGAGCTCACCTCCTACCCCTTCCCCATTCCTTACTCACCCCATACTACACTCACTGTCCCTTGAACATGCCAAGCACGCACTTGTCATGCCCTCTGCCTGGATCACTCTTCCTCCACACACCTCTTAGCTTCTTCTCTCAGTTCCTTCAGGTCTCTGATCAAATATCATCTTATAAAGGCTATCTCTCACCACCCTACCTAAAATAATTGCACCATGACCCTCATGCTGTAGCGCTCCATCCTCCTTACCCTGTGTGCTGGTTTGAATTTGTTATGTACCCATAAACGACTATCTTCTTTTAATCCAGTCTTGTGGGGGCAGACCTACTGTGGATGGGATCTTTTGATTAGGTTGTTTCCATGGAAATGTGAACCACCCAATTGTGGATGGGACCTTTTGATTAGATTATTTCCATAGAAATTTCACCTCACCCATTCAAGGTGGGTCTTACTTAGTTTGGTGGAGTCCTTAAGAGAGTTCAGGGAGAGAGATTACAGCTGACATAGACCCAGACACTTGGAGATGGAGACAGAAAGATGTTTGGAGATACTAAGCTAAGAGATGAAGCCCAGAGTTTGCCCCAGGAGAAGCAAGAACTCACAGGAGCTGAGAGAGCTCACAGATACTTAGACAGAAACACTATGGGAGAAAAAAGCAGAGAAGCTAAGAGAGAAGCCAAGATATGTAATCCAGAGTTTGCACTAGGGAGAAGCAAGGAGGACCCACAGGAGCTGAGAGAAGCTAAGACAGAAGCCCAGAGATATTTTGGAGAAAGCCATGGAAGCCATAAGCTAAACCCAGATGAGGCCCAGCAGACACCAGCCATGTGCCTTCCCATGTGACAGGGGAATCCCAGATGCTACCAACCTTTCCTCAGAGAAGGTATCCTCTTGTTGAGGCCTTAGTTTGGACAATTTATGGCCTTAGAACTGTAAATTTGTAACTTAATAAATCCCATTTATAAAAGCCAATCCATTTCTGGTATACTGTATTCCAGCAGCTTTAGCAAACCAAAACACCCTGCTTCATTTTCCTTCATAGCACTTATGACATATATTTATTTGTTTATGTATATAATGTCTTATTTTCCCTACAAGAACACAAATTTCAAGGGAGCAGGGACTTTGTTGTTACAATACCAAAATGAGAACAGTGCCTGACATAAAGTATTTGTTGGATGAAACAATGAAAGAATGAGAAGAGAATAGTGTGAGTAAAGGAGGCAGGAATATGTAAGATGTATTCAAAATACAAAATATATTGGCTTCCTGAAAATATAAGGCTTATGTAGTAGAATGTCAGAAGCTGAGACTTTTTTGTTCAACTTTGTAATCCTTGGTTTCTAGAACAGTGTCTGGAACAGAAGAGGTACTCATTATTTATGGGATAAAAGAATGAACAGTGAATGAATGAAATTCCATTCCATTTCATCCAAAGTAAAAGATACTTTGGCAAGGTATGTTGGAACCAAATGGCTGGGAACACTGAATGGAAAGTTAAAAATCTGGACTTTATCCTGTAGAATGCAGAGCATGAAGGTATTAACAGTAGGAAAAAGGGCGTTATGGAAGCAGCATTTTTATGTGATCTAATATATGACACAATATTAACTATGATTTATAAGGCTATTTTTTATGTAAGTCCTTAAGTATTGCTTTTTTTTAAACTATGAGCATGATTAAAAATGATTATGACCATTTGACTAAAGTTAAGAGAAGTTAAGTGACCTGTTCAATGCCACACAGCAAGTCAACAGCAATGAAAGGGCTAGAACTCAAGGCTTCTCCTGTTTATGACCTAGTAACTGAGTGATGGGGGAAGGGGAGATGAAGAAGAGGCTACAATTGCTTAGGAATCAAGAGAAAAGTTTCTACTTCCTGCTCTGCTCATGACTTGCTATGTAACAAACATTCTAGGGGACCAGGCAGCTAACATGAATAAGTAAAACAGCCAGGTACAAGACAAAAGGGAATTATGAGGATTGCAAATCTGGAGAGACATGCTTCACGTAAATGGGATAGCTTGCTTCTGTTCAACTCTGAGTCAACTGATGTCATCAGTCCAAAGGTGCCAGATCCTCTCAATTTTCATGAGAAGCTGAAAATTTCCTGAAATTAAATGTTTGCTCAAAAAATTTAAAGCATCCTGACAGGCTAAACAAAACATGCCTATAGGGCTAAATTCTGTAGACAAGTCATAATTTGTGACTGTTGACTTAAACCACACAAGACTTCACTTCCCTATATGTAAATTAAGGGGCCTACACGGTTCCTCAGCAGTGGGGCAGCTTACTGAAGGCATCTGTGAATCCATATGCACACCATGCATGGCCTGTGGACTGAAGAGCAATCTCCCCTCCTCAGATGTTGTTGGACTTAATAAAAGACAAAATCATTTAAATTCAGTCAGGATGGGGAAAGAGGAATGGAGGGGTGGTCTGAGAACAGTATCATGAAAGAAGAAAGAGAAAATATATTCATATTTCTGTAGAAAGACAGATTCAATCCAAAACTTGAAAGTGATACAAAGCTTTAAACCATTTTCCAATTTTTAAGGTATATTCTCTATGGGTCACTTACTTGTAATCTGTATGGCACTTTTCCCCTGCTTTCTGCTGAGTGTTTCAGCTTTCATTTAATAGGTATCACTCAATAGAGACCATTACCTGGAAGCCTCTAAATGTCAACACTGTCTTAATCATGCTATTTTTTTCTTCTCTGTGTACTTATTTATTTATTTCGCTTAATCCAAATTGAATCAGCAATTATATCTGGAAAATTTACAGAATTACTATTGCAGTAATATACCTTTTCTATTAGGAATTATTTATACAGAACTACCAAGCTAGCTCAGTTCAAAATCTGGTAATTTAGCATTATAGTTTCAAAGATGCAACATCAAACAATAAGAACACATTTTCCCAGATCCATGACTACTAAAAGGCATTTTTCAACTCTTCCATTTTTTAACATAGCATGTTGCAAATTACTTACCTAAAAGCAGGTACTGTAAAACAGTCTATTAAAATAGTATATTCCTCAATAACTACTTGTCTATTCAAATCCATACAAAAGCAAGAGAGAGGAAATGAATGGAGAAAACACACCTTTTTTCATTGTTGTGAATTTCTTCAAGATTTCCTAAAGGGTGATATGTCTGACATTGATCACAGGGTAAATGCCTGAAAAAGCTAGCCTCATACTTATTTATATTTATTATGTAAATTATTACTTTTAGAAGTAGACTCCTAAACTCAATGTAAAACAGTATTTGGAAAATATATTTATTTTCCTAAAGACTTCTATTTTCATGTGTCAAAAGGGTATTAGGAAAGTAAAGGAGCAAAGGTAGGAAGAAGCACATTTTTGCCTCATTAGTGAATATTTCACATAGTTGGGTGCTTTAAGGATATAAAGGTCTTGTTTTGCTAAAAAAGAAAACTAAAATAACTTATTACAGTAGAACTTCTACCACACAGCCCAGCTGATGCAGGACCATGTTCCCTTTCTCCTGGAAGGAAACTTGGCTGAAAGTTCCTCCATAACATCCAGGGATGATCACCTCTAACCTTACCCACTTCACCTCTTTCCACTATCAGACAGCCCCAGAGAGAAGGAAATCCAGCCCTGTTTCTTTAAATTCAACAGGCATTTACTGAGTATTCCTTATGTACAGGGACTGTACTAGGCACTGTGAGAGGAGACAAAAAAAGACAGCAGTCTGGTGGAGACTGAAGAGGAAGATAGGTATACAACTAAAAAAAGAACAATAATACCAGCAGCCCACTATCTTTTCCATAAACTCTTCTTTTTGATGAAATTAGTCACAGTTGGTTTCTGCGGCTTGGAACACACATTTTTCTTGCATGAACATATTCACAGGTATGTATGTTAGAGAGCACCAGGGCTTCCTTTCTAGCCACAGCAGCCACCAATCTCACCTGGACTTCCCTCAATGGTTTCCACTTTGTCTCCTACGATTCAGTCTCTCTGAGCAATCAGAATAATGTTGCCATAATGTAAATCAGATTGTGCATTTCCCCTGTTTAATACTCACTTAAGGCTTTCCTTTGCACGAAGACTAAAATCCAAAGCCTTTGTCTTGGCCAACAAAGTCCTACATGATCTAACATTTTCCTTGTGCCCTCATTGCTCATCATACTTTCCCTTAACTGTGCTCTAGACACTTCTGCCTTCCTGTGCGTCCATCATGACCTTGCGAGTTGCTGTTGTGTCTGCGTAGAATACTCTTTGGCCTGAACAAGTGGTTCCTTCTCAACATCCAAGTTTCTTTTCAAATAGCAAGTTCTCAGAGAGACTTTGACCAAAATTAACTGCCAGTCCCAATCACTATCTATCCTATTACATTGCTTTGTTTTTTTCAAATCACTTACTACAGTTCGAAATTACATTATTTACTCATTGGACCTCCATGCCACTCAACAGATAGGAAACTCTTTCGCGTGGCATTATGTACTGTTCACCACTGTAACTCCAGTTCCCAACACATATTAGATACTCTTTAAATATTTGTTGAACAAATGAATGAATTTAATGTTGGTTAAATAAGATTAAATACATAGATTTTCCTTTTGCAGCAAAATTCAGCAAGGCATGTATACACTTATCAAGGGATATTTGGGATATATGCAAATACCTTCAGGCCTAAAAGATCCACTCCCTCAAGAGATACACAAAGGGGCCATTCCCCTTAAATCAGTACTAAGCTCAGGACTAAGTCTGAGGATGCTGTGTTGAAATAAATATAAACTCCTAAAAAAAAAAATTCAATAAGGTATTTTGTTGCAAGAACTCCAGTACTATCTGTTTCTCCCTTCATTTGTATTAGTTAGAATCTTGTAGTATCAAAGATGGGTGGATAAAATGATCTTTAGATAGTTTAATAAATAAAAAATTAAGAACACTTTGAAATTCTTAGATGATGTTCAAATCACTTGTCAAAAGTACAGTCTCATTTGTCAAAACATGAAAATGAAAAAAGAGAAGACACAGAAATAACAGGCTCAGAACTGCCAAACTGACAGGCTGTCTTAAACGAGATCGTCAAAACATTCATATGCTAATTTTTAAAGTGCTGTCTATCTGGCCATCCACAAAAAAAAACAAAAGAGGGCTTTTTCTTCCTATTTTAAATATATAAATGGGACAGACAGTGGATAATCTGATTACCAAATTAAACAACAGCAGTTAAGATAATAAAGAATTGTTCATTTAAGTTCCTAGTGCACATATAAGACAATTACTAACTGACCTATTTAGGAGATAATTCAGAAGACGGGACCCCCATGAAAATACTCTTCTTACCTATACCACCTAACAGAATTAATGGCAGTCTTGTAGGTGTAAAACACGGTGCAAGAGGTAATTTCCGCATTAGCAGATGGGGTTATATTCTCTAAATGGCAAAAATTTAAATCACACTATTAAAAAAACACCAATACAGAGTTAAATATTTACTTAAATGTACAAATATTATTTCTAATTATTTTCCTCCTTCACCTAGGATCTTAAAATATAAAATATCGTGTTCACATTTCTCCTGAGCATTCCTCCCTCCTCAATACTAGTAATTCTTCTTGAAATGTTCCCTTTGCTGTGTTGATGAACTTACCATCATATCCACGCTCCATGTCTCACCCCATTTCCTGGGGTGTGGAATTCAGTCTAGCTATAAAACTGAAGTGTTGCTCAAGTACGCTTTGGTAAGAATGTTGGTGTTTGTAGACTTGGACTCAGATATTCTGCTGCTAAAAAAGATTGTGGCCACACATTTCATGATTCCATTTATATGAGATGTATAGAATACACAAGCTGGTAGAGGCAGAAAGTAGATTAGTGGTTGCCAGGAGTTAAAGGAGAGGGTAGAATGAGGAGTGACTGCTAATGGTTACAGGGTATCTTTTGGGATAGATGAAAATATTTGGGTAATAGTTGCACAACTTTGTGAATATACCAAAAACACTGAATTGTACACTTTAAAAGGGTGAATTTATGGTATGGTATATCTCAATAAAGCTGTTATTAAAAAATAAAAAAATGTAACCAGCTTTCCCCAATTCATACACACAAAAAATAAATTAGGATCCAGATGGCAGAGTGAGATGCTTCAGGGCTCCATAGATCCACAGAAGCTTTGAACAACAAGCAAGAAACATCTTTCTCAAAACTCCAGAAAACAGTTAAGGAATTGCAGTAACAGAGTGAGTACTAAAGCAGGAAAAATGCTACTTTAAAGCGGTAGGATCTCATGGTGCCCTGGATGGCCCCTCACCCACCCCTAACTAGATCAGTACAATCCCTGGTCCTAGTTTCAGAGAAAGCAGAGTAACCCTTATGTGCATACTGGGAACATGTATGTGTGGCCTAATCTGTCTGGTCCTGTCCCAGGACTTGCCCTAGGGTAGAAGGCAGTTTACTGATTGCTATCAGGGTAAGAGATTACTGCCCGTAGGACATACAGTGCAATGCCTGGGACTGTAAGGAATTTGTTTACTAGGAAAGAGGGAATATTCATACTGGTAGAGGGGGAATTGTTAGCGACAAATGCAAATGACCAAGCCAAGATGCATGTGCAGAAAGGACCAGGGAGGCCCCTATGTTTTGGCTTGGAATA
>PVKY010007520.1:0-14847 GCA_004027775.1 Bradypus variegatus
CACAGCAGAGGCTGGGAGAGCACAGGGCAGCTCAGAGCAGCTTCAGGACACTGGGCAAACCCCCAGCTAGGCCACAGATTTCTCCATGGGCGTGGCGGCAGCCTGGCTGCCTGTCCCGGCGGCCTGCAGGAAGGTGACTGTGGGATCCTCATTTGCCTGTCCCCGGAAGGAAGGCCACTGGTGCCGAAGGACTGTAACCAAAACGCACAGCAGGGCCTGGGCAGGCAGCAAGCACCAGGGTGACACGCCACGGGGTCTGACATTCAGTCACTGTGTGCAAAACAGGCCCCAGGGAGCCCATAGAGCCCAGAGTGTGCAACTGCACAACCAGGGGTGACAGAAACCCGAGGCGTTCCAGAAATAGACATAAATCTCCCAGGACTGACGTGGAAGCCAAAGCACACTTGGCCAGCACTCTCCATACGGTTCTGCCCACCTCCACCCCCCTTCTCTAGGGTGGGGGTGGGGGTTGTTCCTTGTGTAAAGACTTCAGTTCTTTTGTCTTTGTCAAAACGAGGAACATATGCGCCTCGTCTTGCTCAGCTGTTTCTGTGCTAGTTAGACAGAGCCCTGTGTCCCCGAGTGAACTCAGGGCTTCAAAATCAGCACCAGGTCCCAAGTTCTTGGCAGTTGTTTCTGAGGTGTCCTTGGCAGGCACAATTTGTCCTTAAGTTGTCACATTTGCGAGAGGCTGAGGGTAAGACCAAGTTGTGGCCCTCTCCTCCTTTTGGGAGTAGAAGGGCCCTCAACCGAGGCTGCATATTAGAAAGACCTGGAGAGCTTAAAAAAAAAAAATGCCCACGGGAGCTTATCCCAGAGGTTTTGGTTGTGGGTCAGAAAATTTGCACCCCAGGTGATCGCCACATGGGGGCTCTGGAAAAAAAACCTGCTTCAAAATACCTTGGCTTGCTGTGGGGTCTGGCCTGGCAGAGAGACCACTGAGCCCTGTGAGGTGGGACAGGGCCCTCCTTACCAGCTGTGTGCCCTTGGTGAAGCCCCTGTGTCCTCTGGGCCTTGGGCTTCCCTTCTGTAAGTTGGGAGAGCACCCTCTGCCTTGTCTGTCTCCCAGAACTGTCAGGAACATCCGATGAAGTAAAGGATGGGGTGCCTCAGGCCAGCCCCAAATGGGGCGCTGTTCCTTCAGGGAAGTGTGGCTGGGGCTTTGGAAGGGGACCCAGCACTCTCTTAAGGCCAGGGCTGGGCCGGGTGAGGGGAGCCAGGGAGCAGGAGAGAATTTGTGAAGCTTCTGCAATTGGAGGTTTCAATTAAATGTGGAAGGAGAAGAAAGTTGAAGGTCCTGGAGTCATATGGTTTGCATTAGAGTTCAGCCTCCACCTTGGAGAAACTCCTTAAGTTTCCTCTTAAGTCTACACCATGGCTGGAGTTGCTTTGAGGGTTCAATGAAATAACCCACCCGATGTGCTTGGCTATTGTTATTCCCATGCCAGGCATGTGACAGGGGCTTGAGGCATGCCATCTCATTTCTTTTTCCCAACAGTCCTTTCTATTATGCCTTATCTCCCCCCTTTCACAGATGAGGCTGTCGGAGCTCAGAGAGGTTAAGTAACTTGCCCAAAGTGGCACAGCTAGCAAGTAGCGATGGACTCGGAGTTTGAACCCAAGTCTGCCCGACTCCAAAAACTGCTCTTCCTTTTGGTGCCGTGCCTTGATTCAGAACAAATGCTCTTGAAGCTGTTTGGAAAATGGAGGGAAAAGAGTGCTCCCGGCAGCTGGGAGAAGGGCTCACAGAAGGCAAGCGGCGTCCCCAGGGGACAGCTGGGGGTGGGGTGGGAATTGGGGAGGCCCGGGGAGGCTCACTGCGTGAGGTGAGGGCGCGGGGCCTGGAAGGGGATTCAGTCATTGAGCTCCTGGTCTAGGAGCTTGCCCCGCGCCTGCAGAATCACTGTCCTCATGCTCAGGTACTGATCCTAGAGACAGCCTGTGACAGAGGAGGACAACGCCGGGGCCCTGGCCTGCGTCCCAGGTGAAGGCAAGGGAGGGCATTTTGGAGACACGAAAGATTGCAGCAGAGAGCGGGGAGCTAATGGACTCTGGGGCCCATGGGGTCCTGGCCACCAGCCTCATGCTGTCCCCCAACCTGGACACACTTCTTCCTCTCCCTCCCCCTGGCCTTTGCTCGGGCCGAGCCCTCAGCCTGGAAGGCCTCTCCTCCTTCCATAACTGTGTGCCTAAAACCAGCCTGCTCCTAACAGCGGGCTCACATTCTGTCTCCTCCAGGAAGCAAACTCTGATCCCCCAACTAGAAACAATTTCCAGCTTCTGAAGTTTGCTAGCTGGCTCAGCCTGCTGTTGGCATGGGAGCCACTTCCTGTCCTATCAGAATGGTTTGTGTCTGCATCAAAGCTCTCCCTCCAGACTGAGAGTTGGAGGGTGGAACTGAGGAAACTGAGGCAGCAGCCATGTGTTGGGAGGCTGGGTCTGGGGCGGAGGTGTTGGGTCCAAAGGGATGGTGATGGGGTTGGAACTGTGGTCCCAGGCCCAGCACTGCCCGTGGGGAGGGACTGGCGGTGGCGGCAGCCCAGGGCTTCCTCTGGAAACTCTTCAGTGTTTCTTCCGAGTGTGTCACTCCCGGTTACTGGCACCAAGCCTGGTTCCCTGTTCCTCTCAGAAAGTTTGGAAGCAGCCTGCTTCCCCCAGGTACAGTGGATTCTGTTGTCTGCAATTAAGAAGCTGGACGTATTCAATACTTTTTGCAGCAGGAATGGCCGCAGGCATTGGACGCTCGGGAAAATAGGTATCTGAGATGGGTTATCCTTAGTATTATAAGGTTTGAAGGCAGTGAAGGAAGTTGTCCATGGCACACAGGGGAGAAGGAGTTGCAGGTCATTGCCCATGGCCACCGGGAATGAATGGCCTATTGAAGGCTAGTGTTGGCTGGATTGTGTGGCTGCTGGGATGAACCATTTTGAAGGATATGAGTGGTATGGGCTGGCTGCTTCTAATTATACTGGAGAGTTTAAAGAAAGGAAATAACAGGTGTTAACAGGTTTTAACACCTAGGCTCAAGGCATGTTGAGAGAACCAGAGAGTGTATCTCTTTTTGCCTCCAGGCTAACAAAACTTGAAACCAGAAGGGGCTAATTTTGTGGGTTGCTGAGTTCCCACATAGTTTGAATTAATAGCTCCTCTTAATGCAAAAGCTACAGTATTGATGGGAAAAGAGCGAAAACCTTGGGAATTGTGTTGGGGACTTTTGGGAATGGCTGCATTAATTAGATTCCCAAATCCCTGAAGCCTGCAGAATTTCCCTAGCAAACCAAAGCAGCCCCTCCCCTCCTATCTGTTACACCTCACCTTAGGTTGGTACTTTACCCCATTTTACCCCCCCCCCCACCATCCCTCGTTGCCTTTAGACCTATAACCCAGCATGATACAGGGACAGGAGATGAGTACAATGTGGTGTGGAGATGGAAGGTATATGTTCTCTCCTCCATAAAAAACAACAACAACAAAATTTTGCTAATGTATTTTGTCAAGAACTTGGGGAATACATTTAAGAATGGATTTGAGAGTGTTAGAACAGGAAGAAAGACATATAATATTGGATTAGGTTAATTTTATTACTATAACGGCACTTAAAACTTGAGTCACTGGGCTAGCTCAAGGAGCTGGCAATAGTTCTGTCTGCTCCATCAGTTGACTGAAACCGGACTCAGTGCTGACCTACACTGAAGGGAGTTAAGTTTTCAGAACCACTTGGACTAATGTAGAGGAAGGAATTTGAATACCTAGGAAGAATAAACTGTGGGGTTGAATTATCATGTGCAACCCACTGCCCCCTCTGTAACTCTTCACCCTGAGAGGGCCCCGAGGCTGCTCGCCTTCCCCTGCATCAGAACAAAATCAGTAATGCAGCACCAGCACCTCTGAAGAGAGGTGTGGGGACTGGCCCCTGATAGCTGGCACAGAGGTAGGATATGCTGCCATTGAAATGGGCTCTCTGATTTCCAAGGGGTCCCCAAGTGACAGCTGACAGGTAGCGGCACTCAGCCACTTGGGGCCAGGTGGGCCTGGTTCTGAGATGGGCAACAGGACCCAAACGGCGATCAGAATTAGTTGACCTGCAGTGGCTGATATTGGGGTCCCTAGGACCTTACTTAGATGAACAGCCACTAACGTCCCCCTTGATCTAACTGAGAAAACGTCAAGCCTGGTAAGCGGGAGCCTGGCTTGAGTCACTGTGATGGAAGTCATCGTCAGCAGGCAACTGTTCCCCGTCTGACACACTCCTCAGCCGAGTGTCAGCCATGGCAGACGCCAAGGAACCAAGGACATGAGCCAGCCATGTGGAAGAGCGTCGTCTGACCCTTCCAGCCCCGAGCCCGGGGGCCTCCAGCAGTAGTTGATCTCAAGCCAGTTGGATATATGTAATTAGGCTTGAGAAGGTACTGAAAGCACAAGAAAATGGAATGAGGAGGTGGCTTACATTTGCATTCCCCAACTCTGCCTGCACCCCCGCCTCCCTCTCAGCCTAGACCTGGGCCTTGCTGGGGAATCCCTGTGACCATAAGCCGAGTGGGAAAGTCTGAGCCTGGCTTACAGAGGCTCAGCGGGATACACTGCGACTACCAGAGTGGACTCCTGCAGCATTGCCAACTGCTAGGCATGGCCCTGTGGGACAGTGGGGCGGGGAAACCCTTTCAGTAGGAGGACAGTGGGCAGCACAGCTGGTGGTCCCTCCTAACAGTGAGGACACATAGGAGTATGGATCCGTACCGATGGATGAGCAATGGCTCATGGTTTGGCTAGTTCAAGGACTCAGAGTGTTGGTGAACAAAGAGGTCTGGGACTTGATGAAAGCTTTATTAATCATGATGTCATCCCATAGAATATTGCTTCTGATCAAAGAATTCATTGTATAGAAAAGACTCATGGGATTCACTGGTCTCATGTACCCCATCACAGAAGCAGCTGGCCATATAGAATGGTGGAAGAGCCTTACTTACAGAGCCACTCAGAAGATAGCAGCTACTTCCCAGATTGTTCAAGCTGTGACTTCTTTCTCCCATAGCCAGGATATAGAAGTTCAAGAACCAACAAAGTCAATTTGGGAATAGTACCTCTCACTGTGACTTGCAAAATTTCTGCTTCCTGTCCTTGCAACTTTGGTTTGGAGCACGTGGTCCCAAGGGGGGGATGTTTCCACCAGCTGGTCCAGTGGTGGTTCCACTGGACTGGGAGTTGAGTCTGCCCCTGCTCATTTTGGGCTCCTCAAGCCACTGGATGAATAGACAAAAAAGAAAGGGGGCCGTTCCTAGCTGGGGTGATTGCTAGGATTATCAAGAATGAATCAAGATTACTGCTAAACAATGGGGACAGGAAAGCACATGTGTTGAGCTCAGGGGCTCCTTGGTGATGGCTCTTAGTCTTGTCATGGGCAGGGGTGAAAGTTAATACAAGGTCGCAGCCACCCAATGCAGGCAGACATGCTAAGGCCTCACACCTCTCAGGATCAAAAATTAGGTTCATCAGCAGGCAAAGAACTCCAACCAGCCAAGGTGCTGGCTGGGGGCAGAGGGAACCTAGTAGAGAAGGAACCCTGAGGAAGGAATTCATAAAAACTCCAGCCTCATGACTAGCTTTAGAAATGTAGCTGACCATAACCCATATTTTCTTCCTTTACTCTATTATGTGAAAATTTATATATTTTCTTTATTGTTTTTCCTTCTACCCGTTTCTGCTATTATATCAGTATGTTAATGTAGTCCTAAAATGAATTATAAGGCTGTGTAATTTAGTCCATTGGCTGTACAGGGTGAAGACAAGATGGTGGATAAACTGGAGAAGGAATGAATGAACCAGAGATGGGTGTCACTTGTGGTCTCTTTGGGGATAGAGCTTTCATTTGTATGAGGAATTGTTGCATTGGGTTTTAAGGACTGTAATGATTAGGTACATGTGTCACCTTGGCCAGGTGATGGTGTCCAGGTGTCTGGTCAGGCAAGCACTGGCCTAACCATACTGCAAGGACATTTGTGGCTGGTTAGTAAACCGGAAGGCTGGTTTAGTAAATCATCCGTCAGCTGACTGCAGCTGGGACTGATTAGTCACTAAGGAGTGTGTCTTCCACAATGCGAGAATCCAATCAGCTGGATTTAATCCAATCAGTTGAAGACTTTTAAGTGAGAGAGATAGAGGATCTTCACTTCTTTGAATGACCGGTGAAGCGTTTCCTGAGGAGTTCGTCGAAGTTGCCAGTTCGTGTCCTGAGGAGTTCATGGGGCATCTTCCTTGGAGTTGCCAGTTTGCTTCTTGCCCCACAGAATTTGGACTCATGTACACACAGTTGCATGAGACACTTTTATAAATCCTATATTTGTAGGTATCTTTCATTGATTCTGTTTCCCTAGAGAGCTCTAACTAATACAAGGACCATCTGGTGTTTTGTTTTTCTCTGTTTACGTCTGGGAAGAAGAGCGTTTATGGATATCGAGTAGCCAACAGGGTGTTCTGTGACAGCCACTGCAGACCAGCTCTCTCGACACCCCTCTGCCCCTGTTCCGGCACCTTCCTGTGCAATGGGGACTGGGCATTTCCCAGCCCCTGCCGCAGTGGACGTGAGAAGGCCGAAGTGAGCACCAGGAGGTGAGATGGGGCTTTGGGATGGAGGACTTTGGTTCTTGGGCAAAGTCTAGCCCATAACTGGGGGGTGGTGATATCTAGCTACAATATCGATCAAATGCAAAGGTCTCCAAACAATGCTTCATAAATGCCAGCACCCCTGGGAGACAGGAAGACCTGGGTTTTGTGGGGTCTGAAGCTTAACTAGGGGAACCCTAGTTAGGAACCAGAACATGCAATTATGGGTTCAAAATTGCTAGCTTCCTGGAAAATCCACCTCTGATGGAGGCGGGGGCTGTTATGGAGAGTGGGGAAAGCTTGAAGGAGATGTTGAAGCTGAGTAATGGCCAGCTTGGAAGCCCACTGGCTGGAGACCAGGGAGAACAGAAGGGGGTGTCTCTGGGGGCAGCAGGAGAAGGAAATGTGCTTTGAGAAAGGAGCCAGAGAGAGAGCAGAATCGGTCCAAGGATGTTGGGCAACACAGGCCTAGAGTTGCTGGGAGGGTCCCGGGAGCTGCCTTTCCCTAGGAGAAGGGAGGACAGAGCCAGAAAGGGCAGGGTTGGGGGCTCCAGCCCGCGAGGAAGGCAGTGCGGTGTGATTACAGGAGAAAACGAGGCTGGCAGGAACACCTTGAGTAAATTAAAGGGGAAAGAGGTGCGGCAAGGCAGGGAGCTGGCCAGGGGGAAGGTTCCTGGCTGCATGGGGTGATGGAAAGGTGAGCAGAGGTAACGAGGCAGCATAATGGAGGCTTTATACTGAGAAGGAGGCAGAGCTTGGCAGAACAGGGCCTGGGGTCAGGCAGAGGGAGGGAAGGAGCTGGCAGCAGGCCCCGGGGCTGGGCTTGGAGAGGACAGGGGAGGGGAGAATGGAATTAGACCTGAGGGACACGTGGGGTCAGGGAGTCTGCAGGAGAAAAGAAGCCGAGCCTTAGAGACATGCATCTGGAGAAAGAGCTGGGGGGTGGGGTGGGGGGTGTCTGTCTATTTATGCAGAGCCCGCTCGTCCAGACACTGTCCTAACCGCGCACTCACATGCACTGCCCACCAAGCCATCCGGAATATGGTATCATCTCTACATTGCATGAAGATCAAAGAGGCTAAGCAACTTATCAACAACAGGAAGCTAGAGGTGGTTTCTCCATCTTCCAATTGCCCTATGCTGGGGCATGAGCCCTTCTCATTTTTCTAAAGCACAGATTTGCCCATTTTATTCCTTTTTAAAGCCCAGGGTCAGCTCTTGGGAAAAGTAATGGAGCACAGACCCCCTCGCTCGGTGGCCGGGGCGGGCGTGCCCTGCATGTGGGGGCTGAGCTGAGCGAGGCTGTATCCAGCGGCTGTTAGGCCAGCCCACGTGTCCCCTGCAGAAGGGACACCGTCTTCCTGCAGTTACTAAGGCATTGTTTGCTCGCTAAGCCCCGGGCCCCAAGGTGTTCCCCTGCTCCAGGAGGCATTGAGTCTAAGCCTGGTGGCCCTGCGTGAGCCTGGCATCACGGTCCTCCATGATCTGTCCCCACTTTTCTTGCCCTTACTCCTCCTCTTCCATTCCTAGAAGGCCCCAAGGCTCCCTGCCTCCCTGGGGAGATGCAGGTGAGGTCATTTCAGGGAGCGTCACCTCGAGGCAAGGATGCAAGGACAATCAGAGGGGCCAAGAGAGGTAGCTATGGGGAAGAAACACATTTTCTTATTAGCAGGAGAAAGGCTAGTTCAGAAATGAATGGGGAGAATGGCAAGCAAGCAGTTTTTCTGATTAAAGGGAAGATGTGGACTGACTCCCCGGAGTACCCAGGGGCCGGTGAGTCTGTGCCCTGAATGACAGACCAGGAGAATCGGAGCAGGTTCCAGCAAGAGGAACCCTTAGAAGCCACAATACAACCCTCCATTGTACAAACGGGGAGATCGAGGCCTGGCGCTGGGACCAGAACCAGGTCTCCCCCGCGCCCTTGTTCTCGGCCTAACTGCCTACAATCATTTTTTTTTTTTTTGGCTGCTAAAGCAAACACTATGTGATGGAATTTACTGGCTCACAGTTTCAGAGGCTAGAAGGCTGGCTTCCTCCTGGGCCAGTACTTTCTGTCTGGCCAGTGATCTTCAGGGTTCTGGGTTTTTCTGTCACATGGCAACGCCCATGGCGGCATCTTCTCCTTCCCCTTCTGGGTTCCGTTGACTTGATCTTTTGGTCACTCCCCGTGGCTTCTCTCTCTGTGGCCTTCTCTATAAGGCCCCCAGTAAAAGGATTAAGATTCATCCTGATTGAGGTGGGTCACCCTTTAACTGAAGTGACCTCATCAAAAGGTTCTACTTACAATGGGTTCACACCCACTGTAATGGATTAAGATTAGGAACTTGGTTTTCTGGGGTACACAGCTCCAAGCCACCTCTCTGGGCACCGTCTACCCCAGGTTTCTGGGCTGTCCCACAAAACCATCTGTTTCGTTCCCTTACAGGGCATTGCCCTGTCAACAGAATAAATGCAGAGACCCCACTCAAGGGAGAGGGGAGAACCAGGTGGTCTTGGGGAATGGAGAAATCACTCCTAACAATGTTGTGTTTGCTGAACATCTAATTGAAAATGGACGTATATTTATAACTTGTATGGCTTTTCATGAATATAAAAATAATCCATGATGACGAGAAACTTGGAAAAGGGAGAAAAGTATGATGAAGATAACAAATGTCACTCAATCACACACCTGAGCAATCATCGTAGATATTTTGTGGTCTATTTTCTCCTAGGTTCTTTTCAGCATATAAATGTAACTTTAAAAATAGTCATAACTGGGATCATACCATCTTCTGTTTTCAATCCTATTTTTTTTCCATTGTGGTTGTTTTTTACTTGAAAACATTGTATTCTGTGGATTTCTACCACATCAATAAACATCATCCAAAAGGAAAATTATTAATTTGCTTGTTTTAAGCATAAATTTTTAGGTACAGTAAGACAACTGTGGGGCGTGGCGCATGTCTGATCCCCATATCTGAATAAAAATTCCACCGTAGGCCTTTTAGAGCCCTGAGCTCTTTCCATGGATAGCTCCCCAATTAGGGAAGGTCATTAACATTTATTGCATACCACTTGACTGGCATGTTCTATACATTATTTAATTCAGTTTAATACAATGTAGTTTAATTTAACTTAATTTATCCAGCACCCTGCAGTGTTGATATTAATACCCAGTCTGCAGATAGAGAAACTAAGGCTCAGAGAGGCTAACTCGTCTAAGTCACACTGTCAGTAATGGAGTCTGAGCCCCCAATCCCTTGCCTTCCAGATTCTCCTGGTTCATTTGATTTCACTTCCAAGGAGGAGCTCCCACCTGAGAAAGCCAAGTCATTTAAGGTGGCCTTGTCTTCTGGTTTCCACCAACCCCCGTGTTTGCTGTGAAGTTGCAGAAGCCAAGTCGTTCCCGGGGGTGGGGTGGGGGTTGATGGAAAACTGAAAGCATGCTTTAATATCAGTAAATTATTTTCTTTCTCTACTTAAAAAAAAAAAAAGTCCACCGTCAGCTATAATAAATCCAACTCAATTACTCTTATTATAGTGATTGCTGTCATGCTGCTCTAATTGGCTCCTCTCAGCGTTTTCATTAGGAACCCGTATCTTCAAAGGCTTAGAACCCAGACGCATTTTCACTCGGGGCTGCAATTGGCTTTGACGGCCAAATTGGGCAGCAGGCGCCAGAGGTGCTGCCGCAAGAAGGAAGCCAGCCCAGCACCCCCGAGCCGAGCCTCTGTGCCTTGGAAGGTGCTAGCAGGTCTGCTCGGACAATTGGCTCTCCTGTGCAACCGCCTCTGTGCAGCGTGGCCCTCAGTCTTGTCGGGACAGGCCCCTGGGCTTGGCGGAAGGCAGTGTGGTGGTGGCCTGGCCAAAGCCCGGCTCCGGCCAGAGCTCTGGAGACTCATCCTGCTGCAGGAGAACCCAGCCCAGGGACCGACCGGCACCCAGGAGGCTCTCAGTGGGCACTGGTTATGGCGTGTGGCAGAAGGAAGCCAGGAGAAGGACTCAGAAGACCTTCCAGGGGGCAAGGTGCCTGACCTTTCTAAGCCTCCGTTTCCTCATCTTTAAAATCGGCACCACTTGCTGTGAGGCTCGAATAAGATCAAACGGGAAGAACACTTAAATGGAAAGATGCTGTACACATCTTATCTTTATTTTGGTTGCTCTGGGCATTGCTCACTCTCTGTCTGTCTCTGGCAGGGAGTTGGACAGGCTATTTCTCTGGACACACAGAGATGCAAACTCAGGTTGATTCTTCCCATGTGCAGGAGGTCACGGTGAACGGCACCCACTAACAGGCAGCAAGGCGGCTCCTGCAGAGGCCACGTGGAGCAGGCAGCTTTACTTCGGGCTGCCGCAGGTTCGACTCCTGCCCTCTCCACGTATCTTCCCTGTGACTCTGGGCGGGTCATTCTGCTTCCCTGAGTCCCAGCTGTCATTTGTCTAAAATGCAGACACCACTTGTTTGTCTCCTGGGATTGGGATGAGGTCTAAGCTGGCACAGGTGGGCCTGCGACAGAGCAGAGCCGTTGTGGTGAGCAGAATTCAGAGTGACCAGAGTGCTGAGCGGGCTCCCTGGCTGGTGGCCTCAGCTTGTGACATTTTGCCAGCTCTGGTGACTGCTTGTGAAGAAAGTTAGAATACTGTCCCCCAAGGACCAGGCCCATCCGGGGAGGCTTGCTTTTGGCTTTCGGGGAGTTTGCCTGGCATCTCCTGTTTGGGGTCTCCCTCTGGGCCCTCAGCTCTCCCCTTGCACTGGCCCCACCTTCTGCATTACTGTGTTCACCCCCAGCCACCATCAGAGGGGGTGTTTCTGCTTTACTACAGAGCTACCCTTGACCCAGTGGCTTCACAGCCCCTAGAGAGGTAGAAAGAAGTGGCCCTGGCAGAGGGGCTTAGCAAATTTCTAGAAAGATCTCCTTCCATGTAGCTGACTCTCTGCTCCCCCTTTTGCTCCCCACTCCCTCCCCCACCCCACAGGGGTTCTCTCTCTGTGACTCCCTCTCTCACACATTCTGAGATACAATTACAAGCTGGTGTAATGCCAGGAGCCCAGGCTCACTCAGACCCAGTTTGGAGCCTGGCTCTGTACACTTGCTAGTTGGAGCAGCTCACTTTGCCTCTCTGGACCTCAGGCTCTTCTTCTGGAAAACAGGACAACTAGAGCCTATCTGAAGATGCGCACAAAGAGGCTGCACAGTACCTGCCCTGTAGTAGATTCTCCATAAACAGTGGCAAACACAGCAACTCGGTAGCCCAGAGGACTTTGATGACCACCAAGTTCTGCCCTGTTGTTTTATGGACATCTGAAGTCCGGATGTGGGAACCCCACAGGGCATCAGCCTGTGCTCTCCCTCCCTCCTCCAACCGTGCCCACCCCCCTGCCCATCCCCCCCGCTCCATTGCTCTACCCAGGCCCTCACCTCCTCGCCGGGGCCACTGCTGCAGATGCCCAGTTGGCTCCTTGCCTCCAGCTCCCCCTTTCTAGTCCCTTCCTCTTGACCCACTGCCTGATTCGCTCTCTGAAAATCCTCTTCATTTAAAAATCTCCAACGGTTTTAAAACCCCTCATTCTCCACTCCTCAATTTGTCATCGAACTCTGGGTCCAGGAGGAAATGGAGCTGGAGGATGGCAGGGAGAGTCCCAACCCCCTATCCGTGTCTCTTTACCCTTCACTGCTGGGCATGCGGCTCAGGGATGCTTGTTGAATTACAGGGGCCGACGAGACAGGCGTGGGACGAGCAGTGGCTCTGGTGTTGCTGCACCCAGCTGGGTAGACAGAGCTGCTGGGCGCAGCTTCCCTTGAACCCAGGCACGCTCTGTCCCAGCACCCACCCCCGAGTCGTCCCCTTCACCTGGAACCCTCGCCCCCTGCCGTCTACACCTGGGGCAGCTGAGGCTCCAGTGGCTGCGGGTCCTCACCGGGCAGGGGTGGCCGACCGCTTGTCCACTATTTTCTATTTGTGATCTCATCAGAGCCTGCCCATGTCCCCGGGAAAATCAAATCCCCCATTTTACAGATGTGAGGTTGTGGTTGGCTGAGTAATGGCCCCGAAGATGTCCCCAACCTCATCCCTGGCACCGTGAATATCACCTTATGGGTGTGATTGAGTGAAGGGGCTGGGGGTGAGCCGTTGTCCTAGATTACCCAGCGGACCCCTGAATGTACCCACAGGGGTCTAGAGGTGGAGGCAGAGGGAGACCTGACACGGAGGAGAAGATGGGGGGGCACCAGGGGCAGCCTTGGAAGCAGAAAGGGGCAAGGAGCAGATTCTCTGGAGCCCCCAGAGGGACCCAGCCCTGCTGCCTTTTAGCCATTAGCCAGCAAGACTTCCGCCTTCTGGAACCAAAAGAGGAGAAGTTTGGTTGTTTTAAGCCCCTGCATTTGTGATAATTCCTTACAGCAGCAACAGGAAAACAGACACAGAGATGAAGTGACTCTTAGGACCACTGAGCCAGACCGTGGGGGGCGGGCACCCGAACCCAAGTTGGCCTGATGCCTGCCCCATAGCCAGGGAGAGACGGGCTGCACACCCATGGGCATACCTGAGCTCAGAAACCTGCCTCCGAGAACCTACGTGTGGCCATGTGGGACAAGGTGACCGCGAGGGGGTCCTTATCAATGTCCGTGGGGGGCAAATCTGTCACTTCCAACTTGGCGTCTTTGGCTTTGGCCCCTGCTGGCCTGGCGTCTGCAGCTGCCTCTCCATCCCTGCCCTCTGTCCAGGACCAGGTCGGACTCCGTGGGGCCTCCGGGGCATGCCAGGCACTGTTCTAGGTGCTCGGGACACACCAGTTAATAAGAGTAAAGATAGCTGCACTGGTGGATTTCACCCTGGAGGGGCAGACAGTGCAAGGATGGAGGTGGAGCACGCAGTGTGCCAGCAGGTGGCAATGCTATGGAGGAAAGAGTGGGAGAGCAGGGTGGGAGAGCACCGGGTGCCTGCGAGAGGGGGGTGGGGAGCAGGCCTGGAGCTGAGCAGTGAGCAGCGATGTGAGGGAGGAGAGGGAGGGAGCCAAGTGGGTATCAGGGCGAGAGTGTTCCAGGAGGAGGGCATGGCTGGTGCAAAGGCCCTGGGGCAGGGTGCGCTGGGTTCAAGGGCGGCCAGGAGCCCAGTGTGGCTGGATCCCTGTGCTTGAGGGGAGAGTGGGAGAGAGAGGGCTGAGAGATAACGAGGGGCCCCTGTAGAGGGCCTGGGGGGCCCCATGATGCTGGCCTTACAGGAGGGTAGTGGGAGCCTCTGCAGGATTCAGAGCAGAGAACAGTCATGACCTGACGTGTTTTAGCAGGTCAGGCTAGCCGCTGTGTGGGGGCCATTGCCTAGAAGTGGGGGTGTTCGTCGGGAAGGAGGCAGGGAGGCGGTCAGCAGTGGCCGGATTGTGGATGCGTCTTCCGGCAAGGTACCATGTCTTTGAAACTCCCGCCATTTGACAGACTCCCCTGTCTCTCCCCTCCCTGCTGTCTCCTGACCACCCACTCACGTCCCTGCCTGGACACCTGCTCACAGTCCTCCTCTCCCCCCACCCTGCCTCAAGCCTGGAGATCTTCAGCACCCAAGTGGACAGCCCATCTAACAGTCAGGAGCCCCCCATCTCCAAGAGGCACCCCATCCCTGGGCTCCTCCAAGTGCCCTCTGATCCCAGCCTCCGCTCCTGGCCTGTCTCTCCTGTCTGAGCTCCCACAGCGTCTAATCCCTGATCACAAACAGCCCCCCATCCCTTGGCTCGCCTGTTCTCCCCCAGTCTCCCAGCCCCCTCCTATTGGGTCTTCTTTGTCTTCCCAGCCGGAACCCCACTGTCCCCCCATCCTCTGTCCCCACTGCCCAGGGAAAGCACCGACCCTGAATGATCCCACGATCCAGCTCTCCTGCCCCCCATTGTCAGGGGCGGAACGTGTGGGCGAGCCTGGGCCCCCCAGGTGCCCCATCCCTTGCTCCCCTCCAGGAGCTTGGTGCCCCAAACTCCTTCCACCTCCTGCTTCTCCAAGGGAAAAAAGGCTGTTAGCCACGCTCTCCCCACCTCCAGCCGCCTCTCTGCCATTCCACCCTCCCGTCCTCCCTCCGGCTCAGGACCTCCTGCCCCCGTTCCCCTCACCCCCACCCATCTACGCCCTCCGTGAGCTTCCCTCCATCCCCTCTCCTTCTACTCGCTCCATCTCCCAGGCCTATAAACTTGCTCAAGGTTCTCCCTCCCCCAAAATAAATACAAGATTGAATCTATCCCCAAAATAAAATCTCCCTGACCCTACCCCCCCCTACCCCTTCCAC
>PVKY010007521.1:0-14857 GCA_004027775.1 Bradypus variegatus
TCCCAGGACAAATTCGCACGCAGCGAAGCTCAATAAAGAAATCGTGCCTCTTGGGATTTAAGATCATCCCACCTAATGTACTTTTCTCTGCCAATAGAATTTAAATGATGTTTGGCAGGGTAGCTAGTAATTAACACCGGCCGCTTCTTCCACTCCCAACTTAGTAAGGTTTTATTACTGGTCAAATTATACTCCCCGTGTATTTAGGTATACATAACAGACATTTCACTAATTAATGGATCAGGAATGTGCAGGTTCTGTAATTAGTAAGAAAATGGAAGTCATCAGGCAGAAAGTTCCTCATCTTCCCTCTTCTCTTTAAAATGTTCTCTTCTCTCTCATCAACCTCAGAAGAGATGGGGTCCATCACAGATACCGTTGAGGCCATGAAATTCTGCCTCTTTCTGTGGCTCTTCTGCCCTAAATTACCTTTCAGATGCAAACATCTTCAACCACCCCTTCACTCCTGCCACCTTTTGCTTAGTCTACAAATATGCACAGGTTCCTCCCTACTTAAAAATAAACTTCCTTCAGACCTTCACTTCCTTCAAGCCCTATTTCTCTCCTCCTTACACTGGCAAAGCTCTCAAAAATTAAGTAGTTTCCACTGCCCTCCCCCTACATGGGACCTGACTCCCAGGGGTGTAAATCTCCCTGATAATGCAGGATACAACTCCCAGGGATGAATCTGGAACCGACATCATGGGATTGAGAACATCTTCTTGACCAAAAAGCGGATGTGAAATGAAACAAAATAAAGTTTCAGTGGCTGGGAAATTTCAAATGGAGTCAAGAGATCACTCTGGTGGACATTCTTACACACTATACAGATAACCCTTTTTAGGTTTTAATGTACTAGAATAGCTAGAATACCTGAAACTATCAAACTGCAACCCAGTAGCCTTGACTCGAAGACGACTGTATAGCAATGTAGCTTACAAGGAGTGACGGTGTGATTGTGAAAACCTTATGGATCGCACACCCTATCCAGTGCTATCCAGTGTTATGGATGGATAAGAAAAATGGGGACAAAAACTAAATGAAAAATAGGGTGGGATGGGGGGGATGATTTGGGTGTTCTTTTTTACTTTCATTTTTTATTCTTATTCTGATTCTGGTATAAGGAAAATGTTCAAAAATGGATTGGGATGACAAATGCTTAAGTATACGATGGTACTATAAAAGTTGACTGTACATCATGGATGACTGTATGGCATGTGAATATATCTCAATAAAACTGAGTTTAATTTAAAAAATTAAATGACAACTAGTGATCAAAAAAAAAGAAAAAAGAAAAAAAGTAGTTTCTCTTTTTCCAGTCATTGCCCTGACTTTTTCAGGACTCCCTCCAAACACTGTTTCTACCCTCAACTGTCCTAAACAACCTCATATCCACCATGGCATCAGAAATGACTTCTTCTGGTGTCACAAGCAAATGTCAAACAAAACCTTTTCTCAGTGCTCATCCTCCTTGATTACTGTCACAGTTGACACTATTCCTTCTTCCCCAATACCCCTGCCTCCATTATATTGTCACAGACTGCCTAAAACAAAGGCAAGCCACAAAAACATAAAGAATGAATGACACTACAGTCTCCTGGCTGTCTCCTATACTCTTATACACTCTACACTGACTCTTTCACAATAAAATTTGACATTACAAAGTTCTGTTTTCAATTCTTTCTATACATACATATACTATTGCTTTTAGAGATCAAATCCACCCTTTGCTTCAAACATGAAAGAATATTGCCAAACCCTACATCCCAGTTCTTCTCCTCCTAAGATACCATCAGACCTAAATTATAGCCTTTTTACCCATTCCCTACTGCAAAAATAACAGCTCTTCCACTGTATTTTTCTATTTCAGTGAAGTTTCACCATTTCCCAAAGCACCCAAGTTTGCAACCTAAGAAATTCAACCAAAATAGAAGGATCTGGGAGACATAACACCTGAAATCTAGGCCTAGTTTTACTACAAATCAACGTGCGAAGTCAAAGTTATTCAATACTTTGAATTTCATTTATTTATTTAAAAACTTGGACTTTGGACTAAAATCTTTATAGCCTCATACTGTCTATACACACCCACACACTCCAAAAAATTCAGGAAATCTGTGATCTTCTGTTCCTACCTGCCTCATCTTCCCACCCGCAAAGTTATCTAAACTTGACAATTTCCTTCTCAGTCCCTCAAAATTGTTTCCTTTCCATTTCTGCTGCTGCCATCTAGTTCCTATGCATATCTGTTCAGGAACAGCATTTCAATAACCTTTTGGTATTCCTGCTTTCTGCCCTCCTTCCTATTCAACCTCTACACTGCCCTCAGATTAATCGCCTTAAAAACTCTTTGTGATCTTATTCCTTACTTTGAAAATATTCAGTATTTCCCCTCAGCCTGCCGATTGAGTATATTTTAGTCTTAAAGACCTTTGACAATCTGACTTCTACCTACTTTTCCAATTTTATCTCCAAACATTACCTCTTTTCAAATTGAAAAAGTAAACTTCCCACAGGTTCACAACCAGTCTAGCAACCAAGCTGTCCTGAGCCAATGCCACCATCTACAGACCAATCCCTGGTACCACCACCCACTGACTCCTGTAGCATCTCTCCTCTTGCCTTCTGGGATAATGCAAACTAATTACCATTTTATTTTTTTCTGTACCCCTTACTCACATACAACATAATTATTTTTGCCTGTCTCTTCAACATTTTGCTTGCCTTCCTTCCTTTTCTGCCCCAGAAAAAAATCATCTTCTGTCTTTACAGGCCAATTTAAGTCATAGTCATAGATCTTCTATTACCTACCTACACAAAGAAAAAAGACAAATCGTAAATTAAGCAAAAATAGGATTAAAGAAGCACTGACAGTAACAGCAACCAACCCTTTCCCTAAAGATAACATGGTATGCTTAGATCACCAGTCTGTTTTCTCACCATCCACCACATCACAATCTAGCCACAACTGTAGCTTCTAGAATTTGCTTTGCAAGTATTTCCTCTCTTTGAACTATTTCACTCTAATTCACTCTTCTCTCAGAATATACCCTATCCTAAAATCCACCTACCACAGAACCCCAGTTCACGCACGTGCTATGAGAGGTACCCCTGACACGGTTGGTTAGCTCTTGCCACACTGCACTGCTACTGGCCGTTTAATGTGTCCTTCCCCATGGGACTGTAAGCTCCTGGAGGACAGGAGCCATGACTTGCTCATCACTACTAATGCACCTGGGCCAGTGTTAGCCACAGAGAGCCACAGCTGTTAGCCAGGTCAATGGACAGATGGAAGGATTAAGAATAGAGGATGGAAGGCAGGACTTAAACCAACAGATTGGGGAGGTAGAAAGGGAAGACATGGGAAAATAATACCGCCATCATTGTCAAATTAACAGAAAATCCAGAGGCAATCACCAGGCCAGGAACAACACTGCAGACGGCTGCCTTAGAAATGACTGTAATTTCCAACAGCCCACCTCAAAATGCTTCCAAATTGGCTAGAGAAGATCCAGATCAGTATCTGTATTGCAGAGCTCATTATGAGGCCCTAAGCTTTTATATTCTACAAAGGATAAGGATTAAATAATGACTTTCTTCGGTGGTTTGTACAACACATTTAATTACTTTACAGACTTATCTCCACATATATAATGAGCACTTGGAATTAGGCAAGACTTTGGGCAGTGTAGTTAAATACGGGGCTTAAATAAAGGCAAAAATCTTTGTTTTAATTTAAAATGTGAAATATACACATTTCTCATTTGATCGAATTGTGTTTTTTGAAAGAAAAAAGAAGGTCCCCTTTGATATGAGAAAAGACAAAAGTGCAACTTTCTGGTTCCTATCAAATGCGTATCACATTCATTTCACAAAATACTTTCCAATGCCTAAGAATAAACTGACACTTCCAACTTGAACAATTAAAGGAAGACAATACGATACAGTTTGGCTTGATTGTCCACATAATTTGGTCAAAAGAAAGCTTACCTCCTATAAATTCCCTTCCATAAAGATGACAGTACACCTACCCTTTATGGCTCTCTGCTAGTAAAGCAGGTCCTTGGGGCCAGAAATTAGGCCACTAAGACAGTATTTAAATGCAATAATAATGCGCCAATTTGATTCCGTTTCAGTATATGTAAAATCATCCAAACTAGGATGGAAAACAGGTGGTGGCAGACTTGTTCGGGAGTTAAAACAGATAATCTTTTAATTCCTTCCACCACTCCAACATCCAAGAAATGACTGCTTCAAGGGTGGCTCAAGAGCTAGATCTAAAGACATGCACTAAAAAGGCAGGAGATAAGGAAAATGAGAATAATATTAGTTCACACATTAGTTTTTAAGATTCTTCTTTTGCCACCTGTCAGTATGGATTTAAGTGATCCACTGACATGAGAGCTATGGGTACAACCAGACTAATTAGAAGATACACATGAAGAATACACAGGTGGCCAGTCCTCCAAAACTTCACTTCCTTTCAGATTGTCAAAGAATTTGACTCGAGATGTTCATTTTCAAGAAATGGGTATACAAATGCAAATTTTACTACACTCAAACCTGACTTAACTGGTTAAATGCCATATTTGGCACAACTTAAGAGGTGTATCAATTGTTCTTTTTTAAAAACTATGTAATGTTTTAAGTATTTTTAAACCTTAAGGCTAACATACCTAACAGGGAAAGAAGGATAATAATTTTAGGAGTCAAGGCTGTCCTTGCATAACAGGAAATCAAAGCCAAATATCAGAATTAACCTATGTAACTAGAGAAGCATATTGAGCACCCGTAACAACATAATCAAACTAAGAGCAATATTAAAAACACTAGCCCAAATCTTCTTAAACTATAGAAACCTTTCTCTGAATATGAATCAATAAGAATTTGCTTTTGTAAAAAATTTCATTTTGTTTTTTTTTTCCGATTTTAAGTCACTTAATATATCCAATTAACATATCTGTACAATGCACCAGAATTGCTTAACAAATGCCACTTGATGAAACCACAGCGCAGACAAATGGAAAAAAAAAAAACCTTAACTGCATAGAAAATATTTATGAGTTTACTTTCCTAATGCATACAATTGCGTCCTTGTTTTCAAAGCCCTGCGATTCACATCAGTGGGAACAAAAAATCTTACACAGAATAGAGAACGGTTAGCTCAGAAGAAAGCACTCTGAGCTAGAAAAAGCACTGCAGGATTTCTTTCTTTAAAGATCTTACAAATTTCTCTTCTAGAGAAGACAGAAACCAACAGCTAAGAATGCTATTAACGCAAACTGCATATTCTGCAAATGCTCAGCTCCGCTATTACCAATCGCACCTACAAAATCTATATTCAACCAACTGTATTTAAACCACCAGGGCAGCATTCCCTCAGGACACGAAACATCCAAGAGGTCTCTGCCACTTCTTTTCTAAGATCCATCTCATAGCTACAGGACTCTCCTTTCATCTCACCTAGACTGTAACTATTTTATAAACTGAAAACAATTAACCTAGGAGCCAGCTCAGTTAAATCATCAGCAGACACGAGTTTTACCGGAGAAGAAAGTCGGAGCGTTCCTGAAGTTTCCGTGCTCCCGGGCGCAGCGGAAGCTCTTAGCCTCCCCGCCACCCGGTGGCCCGCGCGGCGGCAGGCGCTTTGATTTCCAGCAATGGTTCCAGGATCATGCCCCGTGCAGCAGGGGCCGCCGCAGCTGAATGCCGGCTCGCAGGAACTCTGCTCGGTAATTACCATTCCATTCACGTCTCCAATTATCCTCCCCCCCGCCCTGGCACCCCTCCGCCTCCGCCTCCCCCCAACCCGCTCCGAATCCCGGGCCGGTACTAAACTTTCAAAATGGGAAGGCGCTTAAATCACCACCACCTTCCAGAAGGGCTTCTTTCATCCGATTTTCGAAAGCACCGGGAGGAACACGGTCCTGAGCTCGATGGTCTGAAGAAGGTACCCTCGGAGCCGAAAGTCCCCAACTGCAAAGCAGCAAACCGCACGCAGGCCGGACACCGGCAACAGCGGCGCTTCGCTGCGCCCCTGGCCCGCTCTCCCCCAAACGCAACCTCAGTTGCTACCCCACTTACTGCAAAGTTGGTCCGAAGTGGTGCCTCAGGGCGCCCCTGAGCGGGGGCCGGGCCCTCCGGGGAACTCATTGAGCCCGCACGTCCACATGGTGTTGGTAGCCCGACCTCTTTGTCCGCGCACCCAGATCGGAAGTCGCCCCCACGTTCTCATACCCCCACGGCCCGCGCGGGGAACCGGGAAAGTCCGGCTGGGCAGCGGCGTCTCACGCGCCCCGGCACGGAGGTATCCTTCCGCTTGCAGCCACGCCCGCCAACGCCGGCGCTCGTTTCCCGGCGCGGAACTCCTCTAGACTTTCCCCGTCGCGGGACT
This sequence comes from Bradypus variegatus, assembly GCA_004027775.1. Taxonomy (NCBI): domain Eukaryota; kingdom Metazoa; phylum Chordata; class Mammalia; order Pilosa; family Bradypodidae; genus Bradypus; species Bradypus variegatus. The sequence continues at coordinate 6,395 of PVKY010007521.1, forward strand.
CTGCGCCCGGGAGTCCCGCGGACGACGCGCCGCTCGAGGTTAAAGATCCACTACCCATGCAGAAGCCGATTCCGCGTGGAAAGGAGATGACCAAGCGCCCCGGTGGATCCTTGGCTACCCCGAGGAACAGTCTGAGATTTGTTTTAGTGCTGGTGTTAGTTATGGCTATCACAGACGCTCCTGCAAGGAATTAACATGGAATGTTTCCTTCTCAGAAAGGGGCAACATTAGCTTAGCTCAAAAAAAGTAAGCGAAGGCCTAATTTAAAAAAAAAAAAAAAAGCTTCCCAGACATCCTTTTAGATACCCAGGAACCCACAGGGAATTCCCAAATCTGCATTTGAATACCTCCCTTCTGGGTCCGCAGTTGCTTGGTGGGGTAAAACCTTCCAAAAGATAGCAAAAGAAATCCAGTTAGATCGGAATCTACTTCCTTTTTCAGTCTACACTAAGATCCCCGGAAAATGGGAGCGCTTCCCACGCTATACCGCTTTGTGCAGACTTGAGAACCTTTCTCACCTCGGTTGTGCCTGGGTTCGAAGCTCAAACCCGGCCTCCTCCGGCGGACACCCCCCGACTCCCAGCTCTACGGGGACAAAAGGCAGCAATGCTGCCTCGTGCGCTCTGGCGGCCGGGAAGTCCGCACCAAAGGTTCCTCAAACTGTGTACCCAGTCTTCCGCGAAATTACAGGTTCCCTAGGGAGAAGGGGAAGCCCCGAGCGTCCAGACTCCCAACTCCAGGAACTACTCCCGGCGCCAGAGCGCGCGGTGCGGGCGTCCGCGGCTGTGAGCCCGTCCTCCACGCGGGCAACGCTCCAAACGCGGTCTCAGCGCATTCGAGACTCCGCGGAGTCTCCAGTGCTTCTCGGCGTTGGGTCACAGCCCAGAGAAGAGCGGACATTACCTCGGAAAGTTTGTGGGGCTCGAATATTTTAACACTGTGAAGACAAAGAGATCTGGTTTTCTTGGGACCAGCGGAGGGGAATGCAGAGAGAACCGCGGGGCAAGGGAATCTAGGGTTAAAAAAGAATTTCCTTAAAGTGAATGCAGTCATCACTTAAGCCATTCAAAGAAAGTGATTGAGAATGAGTGTGCTGATTCCTAGCACCAAGAATATGTTGTGTGTTCCCCGTGCACTATTTAGAATACACATTTCAAACAACCAAGAAAACCATCTTCCAAAGACTTGGCCACGACCATAGTTACGCAATTGTCCCTGGTGTTACAGGTCAACTTGCTACATATAACACCTCGAAAGTGGGTGACTTGATCTCCAAGCTCAGCCAGTTTGCGCCCCTTGCCGAATTCTCTTAGCAAAACACAGCCACACAAGAACGCAAACCTTTGAGGGGGGGGGACGCAGTAAAAAAATTATCTTGTAGCATTAACACAGGATTTTTGAAATAGCACAGAAGTAGTCCTAAGAAAATTACCCTTCGTTAATAAATAACAACATTTTCTAGGGCAACATCTCTGGGAATCCCGGTTTACCAGGCTCACTGAGAAACCTAATTGCCTAGAAGTTGCACTTAATCGCCACAGGAACTGCCGAGAGCCAGAGGTGGAGATTTCAGGCTGTGGCGCTGCAATGTTTTTACTGATCCTTTACCACAACGGAACGAAATGGAGGTGACTTTTTGGCTACCACTGAATTATTTTCATATGAAAGAGGAATGTGATTCAAGGTCCAAGTTTGCCCTTTCGATAGTCGACCCTAATGGAAATTGGGGGAATGGGAGAGGGCTGCCGAAACAAAAACGCTTTCTTCCAGCACCCGTTCTGCTTCCAGTCCACCCAAGCTGATATTTGGAAATCGGAAAAAAGAATGGGCCGGAGTCGGATGGTGGCGATGGAGCTAGCGCCCAATGGCCCCCGAGCGCAGGGCAGGTCCAAGTTCGCCGTTAGCGCGGAACTCGACAGGGAGCGCGCCTTGCCCGGGTACCCAAACTAGAGGGCGCTGCGCCACTGCAGATCACGGGGTCCGCGATGCGCCCTCCCTGGGCACCATTTCTATAATAAGTTACATTCAAAATAATGCACAAACAGCACAGCTTCTCAAGTTCTTTTGAATAGTGTCCCGTATATATGAATTTCAAAAGCTATACACACAGATCTTTCGTTCCTGAACCTTACACAGCCAGAGAGGTGTGCGGCTTCCTAAGCGGAGAGCCTGTAGGATGCACACGCTTCCCTGCACTAGCTGAGACCCAAACGCCCCACGAAATATCATTTACGTTTAAATTTAAATACAAAAAGGGAAGCACTAAACAAAGAACTCACCAGTCCAAGCCCAGTCCTCGATGCTCTGCTTTAAATCTCCGGCAGTTCCGTAATCCTCACGCGTTTTGGATATTTAAGAACCGGGTCTGAAAGTACCAACTTTGCCTCCTCCGATCTTCAGCATATCCCCAACCAGAGTGCGATACGCCCGCGCTTCCCGGTTCCAGGTGGCCGCATCTCCAGAGGCTTCCGTCCAGGGTGAAACTTGAGCACAAAAAGGAGGCAAAAAGAGAGTGCGCGAGCTTTAGAGAGAGGGCCAAAGAGAAGCCAAGTTTGTCAGGACATGTCCAGGCGGCGAGCAGCCGAGTTAAGGAGTTGCGGCCAGGAGCTGCGGCGGATCACTGCCTCTTTCCCCACTCCCTCCCTCTTGGAGAACGTGGGGGGAGGGGATGGTGACGTCAGCGCCCCGCCTCCCCGTCGCCCCGCGGCTGGGACGGGATTCTCCGCGGGGTCAGCCACTACGGCAGTCGCGGCAGCGGGTCCGGAGACTGCAGTGGGCTCCGCTGTCGCAGCCGTCTCTACCGCAGCCGCCGTCTTTACCGCCAAGGGTCTGACCTCTCTCTACCCTGCCGCGATTCCGGGTCTTCGCCGAAGGCGGCGTTCCTGGCACCCGGCATCTGAGCGGTCCCGGTATCCCGCTGTACGCACTTCTCTGCCTGGCTTTCTTTCAGGCTCCCTCCGACAGCTTTTCCCACGCCTTGGACTGCAGGTGATGCTCTTCCTCTTCTGCAGCTGAAATTCGTCGCTACGTTTCCCCTGCCAGGTTTTTGCACGGCGGAAACAGTCTCTACGGACTGCACTGGACGGCTTGTACTTTGCAGCCTTCCAGCTTCTGATGTGATGTATTTTAAATACTTCTGCTCTAGCGGGATTTGTAGTCTTTGTTTTGAGAGTCACGGAGCCATATTTTAATTTTCAGATTCTTTCCAAATGCTTCTACGTTTTTAGACCGTTCTCTGAAGCATGTAAGATTTAGGGGTGGGGAGATAAACAGGGGAGGAGCCAACTTCTAACGTTCCTTACAAGTCATCCACGGTTAAGTGGGCGAATACACAAATCCATCTACTCCTCCTGAGATAACTATAAATGCAAACATTGTGGAAGTTAAATTTATAAATGGATGCATCGTCTTTATATAAGCGTCCAGACTCCAGGAAAATACCCTGTTCTGGCATATTGTTTAATGCCACTAAAGTACCAAATAAAATATCTCCTGAACAGCGTGAAATGCGCAAGGAACCATGTCTGGGAGTTGACACAGTCCCCAGAAAGCTGGCATTAAAATTCAAATGATCCCTGAGAGTGCGGTGGGGGTAGTTCTATTAATACATCTACCCATGGTTGTAAATCTATTGGTCAGTTTAGCTGGTCATTCTCTTTCAATAGTAAAGAAGAAAATCCTGAGGGAACAGGAGATGGCAAGGAGTTAAATAGTTTAGAGAGGGAAAAAAAGGATAAGTGATTGGAGTGTTCTGGCTCTCTTTATAGAGCCATTAAGCATGTGCTTAGCCTGCAGGAAGTCACATCACTTCTCTAAACTTTGGTCTCATCTGTGACATGGTAATAATATCTACCTCACAGGATAAAGTTGTATTCTTCTGTTCATCCATTCAATACATGCTTATTGAACATCATCTGTTTGCCAGGGAGATGGTAATTATTCATGAGTCAACACATTTTTACTGAGTATCATATAGAGTGTCTTGCGAACACAATAGCAGGTACTTAATATTTTTCTTACTCCTTGCAGTGTCTCAGTTTGCTTCTTGCAGTGTCTCAATTTGCTCCTCTATAAAGTTAGGAGGGGTAAAAGTGAGGTTATCACTAGTGATCCATGGACATTTTGATTTGGAGGGGATGAAGGGCTATGAGAAAAGACCTCAGAGGTCTCTGCAGACTCATGGGGCTGCAGAAAAGGTGCTAGATTCCTGAGGGGGGGAGGAGGAAATGAAAGGGACATGAAAGGCCATTCTGTCAGTGCAGAGCACAGATTTCTCATGCTTCGCTATTTCCACTACACAGGCTCATTCCTTATATGTCAGTGGCTGAAATTAGAAATTAACCACTTATTACAAGTTCCTGTGAATAACGTCACTCTGAGGTGCTGCTGCGCAAGTCAGTTTGATTTGCTATATACTAGTCTTCAGAGTTATCCCTGGTAGAGCAAATTATTTCTTTTCGAAAAAGGAAAAACACAAATGAGAGGAACAAATATATAACAAGTTGAAAAAGTCAGTCAGAGAAAAGCGAGACGGGCAGAAAACTATTAACAAAACCTGTATAGCTGTCTAATATGGTAGGTAGCCACTGGTTACACATGGCTATGTAATTTTAAATTTAAATTAATGTCAACTTAATTTAATTTAAAAAATCAGTTTCTTAGTCACACTAGCTACATTTCAAGTGTTCAATAGCCATGTGTGGCTGGTGGGCTACCCTATTAGTGGAGATTAAAGAACATTTTCACCATCATAGAGAGTTCTATTGGACCACTCTGCTGTAGACCTTTTAAAACTTTCCTGCTGTTTTTAGAAGGCTACATCAAGTATAAATTTCAGTGCATCCGATATTGAGTCACCTCTACAGTATGGGGAAGAAAAACAAACGGAACCGCAGGAGTTACTCATTCAACAAGTATTTATCAAGTACCAACAGTACTAGGTGAAATTATGTAGGACTCAACATTTAACGAGTTAGGTGTGTTTAGTGCTTAAGAGATATTAACATGGCTTACCATGGCCTTTTAAGTTGTTTTCCATTGTTGCTGTGTATTAAAACCAGGAGAAATCACCAGAAATTTAAAGCAAGAAAGAATTCCGTTAAGACATTTTTAGGAATAGCCCTAAGACTACTGAATCATTCATTATAAGTTGGCTGGCTGACTTCTTGCATCCCACCTTCTCTTGGTTCCTTTTCACTCAAAGACCTTGGCACCCCTTGCTGCTTACACTTCCAAGAGGTGACATACTCACCCTTCAGCTTCCTACTTCCCTATGCTTTGGAATTATTTTACCCTTTGCCTTCCAACACAGCATGCCCCCCAGGAATCTACTTACACTCTACAAGGGGGCCATTGCTCCAGAGGCAAACGGATACCAATCCGTAATGAACAACTATGAGTATGAATATGTTAATATTCCTCTTCTCTTCCAAGTGCCTTAAAACAAGGCTTTCTTAAAACTACACTTTAACAGTGAAATTTTATTCTAATGGTAAAATTCCAAATCCATAACAAGTCAGCTGGGAAAATATTTAGAGACGTTACAGATCATCTACCGGATGGCTAATTATTTAAAAAAAAAAAAAACAGGGAAAATAGGGCAAAGTGTATCTTCATTTTAGTGATAAATACATAGTACAATAGGATGGTGGTAGACTTTCTTTCCCTTCAGATATAAGTTCAACATCCCCATGTGGTTAGGAAACAGATCTTACAGGATAAATCTAATTCTTGTGGTTCTTTTCAGCTCAATTATTGAAGGATTCCAAGTCTACCTTTTTAAACAGTAAGCAATGGATTATCCAGAAACTGTTAAAATACTTTCAACATAGAGGGAGGAGTGTTGTCCTTGCCACATAAAAATCTGATTTAGTTGGTTGTTTGCTGAACTTTGGGGTGCTCACTTTCCTCTATAAAGGTGAATCTTAGAAAGTGGACTAAAACAAAAACAAAAACAAACAAACAAAAAAAAAAAAAACAGAAGGAAAAAGAAACATTTACCTCACCAGTTGTGAGAGAGAAAAGTAAAGAATGATGATAATGCTTATAACATCGTTATTCCTCCCCAAACTCACCCACAATTTTATACCCTGCCATTCCCATTCTCAGCCACGAGGCTTTCTAGAACCAATAATAATAATAAATAACATTTATTTAGTGCTAATTATGCTCCAGACTTTGTCCCTACTTCTTTATATGCATTATCTCATACAATTCTTACAAAGACCTATAAGGTATGCGCTATTAATCCCCCCACCTCTATTTTACAAGTGAGGAAGTGAGGTTTAGGTAAATTAGATAACTCACCCTCGGTCACCTATCAAACTAAAATCTGAGGCTGGCTGTCTCCAAAGCCAACACTCTTGTCCACTATCATGTACTAGCAGCTCCCATAGCCTGCACCTCATTTGTATCCTTTATTAGCCAAGGCGTTTTATATTAAAGGTAAGCAATGTTGTATCTTCATAAGCCGTCTAGGGAAAGAGAAAAGAAACTATTCAGATGATGGCTGGAGGAGTATATGCCTATTTAGCAGCTACATCACGTATGCATAAATCATTGTTTAAAGGTAGATCTGTTAATCCCAGGGTTTACTGGACTTTGTAAAGAATGTCACTGATTATGTGTGCTTACGAATAATATGTAATACATCTATTATTTATTTGGATTACATATTTTCCTATGTAGATATACATACTCTTAAAACACATTTCTATTCAAGTCAAAATCATCATCTGGCTTTTAACTCGTTTACTCTGCACAACAGAAAAATACATACCAAAGGTTCTCAATGAATTCTGACAAGGACTATTTTGCAGAATTTCATGATCAGCATTTTAATGAATACCTGGCTTTTCTCCCTTTCCTGGCCTGGAACCATTAGTGTTTCTTTATTTCTCCAGTTCTCCTTTATCTTTTTCATTTATGCCATCACGTATGACAACAAATAGTTTTACCCTTGGAATATTCCCTCTATCTAATTTTTTTTCTATTAGGACCTATCCCTTTTCCTGGCAGGATTTTTTTGGTCATGCAGGCTAATCCTAGATAGAAACTAAGATGATCCCATTTGCGGAATGAAGTATTGTGACAGACCTTGGGTTGCCACTGCGCTCCCACCCCCACCCCCCACCCCCAGTACAAACATCCTTTCTATAACTAGTGATCTGTCTAAACCCATCATGGTGGTTCTGTTCCCCTTTTCTGGACCAATTCTGGCCAATGAGATACAGAGGAAATTTGCTGGAAACACTAAGAAAAATTTCCTCCCTCCTAAGAGAGATCCACAAGAGACATTATCTCTTTGTCTCTCTCTGTGGGCACTACCAGGCTGGGGACTGCTGCACCAGTTTGCTTGCTGAGAATGAGGTCTAAACCAGGGACAGCCACTGAAGGACCTTCGTGATACTGTTGAATTCACCATCCCTGAAGGCTGTACTAACTCAATACTTCTTTTTATGAGGCAGCATAAGTTTCCACATTATTTAAGCTGGGTTGAGTCAGGGTTTGCAGCTGACATATCTGTTAGAACAAGGTAATCCCTTTTAAAACATACAAATAATTATTTGAAAGAAAATGAAATTGATGTACCTCTTCAGCTTATTGGTCAACAGGCATTGGGACAGACTCTAATGAAAAGATTGAAGGATTCTTTAGCCTTTCCCTTGTTGGTTGTATACAAAATGATTCTGTCTTGCAGAACAGACTTTTTTTCCTACCATGGTGACATCAAGTTTTATTTGTCCTACCAAAAGATTTTTCTCCACTCTACTGTTCTTTCCTCTCAAGTGTCAAAAACTATCCTAGCATATTTTCCAATATCTCTGTAAATAACCCTCAAAAGTAATTTCTTAGAGACTACAGTGAATGTTAACCAAACCCAGATTTCCAATAATTACCAGATTTTAAAGTAGTCATCTGGAGTGCCCACTGTCAACAAATCCATGACATTTAGAATTTGAATATATCTGTACCTCTGATTGCCAATTGTTCTGGTTTACTAATGCTGCCATTATGCCAAATACGAGAAATGGATTGGCTTTTATAAAGGGGGTTTATTTGGTTACAAAGTTACAGTCTGAAGGCCATGAAAATGTCTAAATAAAGCCATCAACGCAAGTACACATTCACCAAAGGAAGGCCAATGGCATCTGGAAAACCTCTGTTAGCTGGGAAGGCAAGTGGCTGATCCCAGGTTGTGTTCTAGCTCCACTCTCAGCTCCTGTGCATTCTTCAAAGAGTCTCTCTTGGCTGCAGGACCTCCTTCTGTCTTGAATACTTTTATAGGACTCCAGCGATTGAGTTAAGATCCACCCGTTCCCATGGAAATTATCCAATCAAAGGTCTTGCCCACAGTTTATTGAGTCACATATCCATGGAAACACTCAAAGGATTCCAACCTAATCAATACTAATACATCTGCCCCCAGAAGATTGCATTAAAGAACATGGTGTTTTGGGGGAC
>PVKY010007522.1:0-14844 GCA_004027775.1 Bradypus variegatus
CTCAGAAGACTCACTCACTCGTTTCAGAATGCAGACTCCTGGTTTCACCAAATGCACGTTCCCTGTGGCTTTAGCAGACCTTGTCCGGCTGGTGCTACTTTGGAGGTGATGTTCTGGGTCACTTTCTGGTTTTTATCATTGTTTTTCACGGAGGTGTCTCCTTGCTCTGTCTCACCTAGCCGCCATCATAGGTTCTCTCACACAGGCTACTTTAAAGGTCCAGAATAAGTTGGACCAAGCATCAAAGAAGAGACTAACACAAAGTCAGTCAACAATAAAGCTCGAGATAAGAGGGAGACACTGACTTTCAGAGTTAACTCATAAAGATAATCAGATGCCTAAATAGCAGAAGAAAAAAAGTTACATGCCATACTAAGAAACAGGAAGATAAGGCTCAGTCAAGGGAACAGATGATAATTTTAGTGGAGATACAGAGTTTGAAACAAGTAATTAAAGAAGTTCAAATCTCCTAAATCAATTCAAGGAGAAGAAGGAATATATACATAAAGAGATAAAGGATATTAAGATCACAGTGTGTACAAACAAGGAAGAATGTGAAAGTATAAACAGAAACTTAACAGAACTTATTAGAATGAAAGGCACAGCAGAAGAGATTAAAAATACACCTGCAGATTTGAGAATGCAGAGAAAAGAAACAGCAAACTAGAAGATGGGACAATTGAAATCATATAGTCAGAAGAACAGATAGAGAAAAGAATAGAAAAAAATTGAGCAGAGTCTCAAGAGAGTTGAGTGACAGCACACAAACATATGTGTCATGGGTGCCCCAGAAGGAGAACAGAAAGGAAGACGGGCAGAAAGAAAATTTGAAGAAATATTGGCTGAAAGTTTCCCAACTCTTATGAAAGATATAAATATACATGTCCAAGAAGTGCAACATACTCCAAACAGAATAAATTCTAATAGACCTACTCCAAAACACATACTAATCAGAATGTTAAATGCCAAAGATATAGAGAGAATTCTGAAAGCAGCAAGAGAAAAACAACTTGTCACATACAAGGGATCCTCAATAAGATTAAGTTCCAATTTCTCATCAGAAACCATGCAGGCAAGAAGGCAGTGGTATGATATATTTAAGGTACTGAAAGAGAAAAACTGCCAGCCCAAAGTTCTTTATCCAGCAAAATTGTCCTTCAGAAATGAGGGAGAGTTTAATATATTCACAGATAAACAGAAACTGAGTCTGTCAACAAAAGACCTGCTTTATAAGAATTACTAAAGGGAGTTCTGCAAGTTGAAAGGAAAAGACAGGAAAAAGTAGCTTAGAATAGTGTGAAGAAATGAAGATTATCAGTAAGGGTAACTAAAAGGGTAAATGCAAAACCCAATGGTACTGTATCCTCAATATACACTTCTACTCTTTAATTCATATGAGTCAGAATACAATTGAATAAGAAAAAAGCATCTTTCATGATAATAGATATGAATGGAATATTGGGATATTACTCAGCTATACAAAGGAATGCTTGTGACAACATGAATGAGCCTTGAGGACATTATGCTGAGTGAAATACGCCAGACACAAAAGGATAAATATTGTATGATCTCACAGACATGAAGTAATTAGAATAAGGAAACTCACAGAGTTAGAATCTAGACTATAGGTTACCAGTGGATAGATTGGGGTAAGAGAATGGGGAGTTGATGCTTAGTTTGTACAGAATTTCTATTTAGGTTGCTTGCAAGGGTTAGAAATGGTTAGTGGTGATGGTAGCACATTGTTGTGAATGCAGTTAACAGCACTGAATTATATAGGTGAATGTGGTTAAAGGGGGAAACTTTGGGTCTTATAAATTACCAGAATAAAAATTAATTGATAAAACATAGGACTGTATAACACAGTGAACCTTATTGTAGATGATGAAATATTAATAGTACAAGTCTAAGAATGTTCTTCATGAATTATAACAAATGTGTGACAGTAATATATGGTGTTAATAATAGGGTAGTACATGGGGGAAAATACAGCTAATGTAAACTATGAACAATAGTTAATACTACTATTTTAATAATCTGTCATTGATTGCCACAAAGGTAGCTACTGTTAAAAACAATAGTACAATTATAAAAAAGTGCTACCATCAATTGTAACAAATGTTCCACACCAATACAAGGTGGTGGTGGTGGTGTGATATGTGGGAATCCTTTATTTTATTCATGATTGTTCTATGAACCCACAACCTCTCTAATAATAAATTTAAAGAGAGACAGACAGACAGACACTATGGAGGGAGACAGGTTCAGCCAACCCTTAGCCATTCCAGGCACCCCAGCTGAGGCAGCAGACATAGACTGAAGCCATCTCACATCCTCCAGCCCAAGTCGCCACCACAGGCGGCACCACAGGGAGCGGGCACAAGGCGTCATCACTGAGTCCTGTCCATACTGCAGAACGGTGAGCAAGTAAGGGATTGTTGTTGTTTTAAGCTACTGTGTTTTGGGAACAGATTGTTATGCAGAATAGATAACAGAAATTGGTGTCTGAAACTTGGGTATTGCCATAACAAAAATCTAAAAGACAGCATTGGCTATAGGACTGGACAGTAGGCAGAAGTTCGAAAGGTGATTACTTTTTTTTTTAAATTTAATTTACCTTTTAAACAATTTATTTTGAAACTATTTTAGACTTGCAGAAAAGTTGCAAAAATGGTACTGAATTCATGTATACTCTTCATCCAGCTGCCCTGATATTAACAAATTATACAGCTATAGAGCAATTATCAAAACTGGGAAATTAAAATGAGGTATGGCCCTTATGTGAAATTCACCAACTTTTCTACTGATGTTCTTTTTCTGTTTGAGGATCTAATCCAAGATACCACATTTGCATTTAGTTGATATGTCTCCTTAGTCTGGTAAGAAGATTCTTAGAGTCTGGAAGAACAGTGAGGAAATTGCTATTGGAGTCTGGAGAAATGGTTTATTTAGTGGCAGAATGTTCAACAATATTTGTGTGCAGTAAAACATGAAAGATAGAAAATGTGCCTAATGAACTGGTACAACTGGCTGAGAATTTCAGGAATAATGCTCAGAATGTCAGTTGGCTTCTTTTAATGATGGGGGATGGTGGTATCATAAGAGAGAGATGAGTTACAAAAGGAATTATTCTGTTTTCAAGCAGAAATTAGAGGAAATTAGAGATTAGGGTCTAAGACAATCTCTTTAGTCAACAAGATTCTCAAAATAAGAAATAGGCACAGGGACTGCCTATAAAGTGTGGCCTCATGGTAAAGATGAAATCAAGGCCCTGTGTTAGGACTTCTAAAAAATTCAAGATATTGCCTCATAGACCTTCTCAACTAGACAAAAGTCTAATAATCTTATGGGCTGTCCCAAGTAGCTGCTTGACAGGATCAAAGTAGAGAAAGGTTTGTTTTGAAAAAATTGTGATTGTTGCTCTGTGGGCAAGGAATGAACCCCAATAAGAGTCATAGAAAAAACCCACAAAAATTTAAAGAGAATTGTATTGATAAAAGTACCTTCAACTTGGTCTAAAGAAGAGAGAGATGGTTCAAGATGAATAAAAGGCCTCTGGACCCTAACTTTCTATAGGCAGGAAACAGGCTAAGAGAACAATTCAATTGTAAAGGCAGGCAGTTTCTTTTGGAAAAGAAAATCAACTCAGAAGGCATCCTCCAACCCAGAGAATGGAGCCAAGAGCCATCCAATACAATGGATTAGGAAACTACTCCCTGGGAGCAGAACTAAGTCCTAGTTGAGAAATATATCCTCAGAGTAGAGTGACAATGCCTGGCTCGATTTCAGCATTTCCATGAATGAGTAACTGCTCTGTACTTTCCATTCTTCCCCTCTTTGAACAGGAATGTCTACTGCAGTTATCCTGTCCCAGTTTTGCTCAGCATTGTAATGTTGAGCACGTAATTGTCTTTTTAGGTCTCAGATCTCCAAATGAAGAGTGGCATCTGTGATGCTTCATTCACATCTGGACCTAATATTATTAGATCCTGGACCTTAGAACCATACAGAATGATAGTTTGTTGGGGTGTGTGTGTGTGAGAGAGAGAGTGTGTTTTATGTGTGTATGTGTGTGTATATGTGTAAATTGTTGTGGCCTGAAAGCAGATTATGTTAGAACATAATCCAAATATGACTGGCAACAATTCCTGCCATCCCAGTATATGCACGCCACTTCTTAAGTCTTTCCATTCCCCTTGAATCTGGGCTGGCCTCATGACTTCATTTAACCAGGTAAAGCCAAACCCAGGCTTTAAGAGGCCTGTGGCTTCTGCTTCCAATCTTTTGGGATCTAGTCATTGTGTAAAGAAGCTTTAGCTAGACCACTGAAGGATGAGTGACTGCAAGAAGAGAGGGAGGCCCTCAGCCATTCCAGCTGCCCAAGCTGAGATGCCAGCCCCAGTCCAACTCTCAGCTGAATGCAATGACATGTCTGACCCCAGCTGACATCATGGGGAGCAGAAGACTTCCCCAACTGCAGAATTGTGAGTAAATAAATGATGGTGGTTATTGTTTTAAGCTACTAAGTTTTAAGGTGATTTGTCATGCAGCAGTAGATAATTGCAAGTTATCAGATATCAGGGTATTTTCTACTACTTAACCCTACTTGGTAGGCAATGAAGAGGTTGCAACAGTATCAGCCAAAGAAGTCAAGTTTTCAAAGCAGACTAAATTGCCCTATCTGCCTTTGACACTGCTTTGTTTACCTGAACTTAGCACAATACTGGCATATAAAGACTCTCAGATATTTGTAGATTGAATCATTAAATGAATAACATAAGATCCCCTACCATCAAGAGGACAAAAAGAAATTTAGTTTTTTTCCCATGCATTTCCTCTTTCAAAAAGGTCTTCTTTGTTGTTAGAAAAAGTGATGCCTCAGATGCTGCAAGGATGTTCTGAAATAAAAGAAAAATAAGAGTAAGGCAGTACCTGGTAGATGCCCTAATACTTGCTGATATATCAGAATTATTATTTTTTTCTGTTATTGGAAGACATAAAAAACAAAATGTGTTCCATACATTTAAAGTTTAGAATTAGGGTTAGTGTTAGGGGAACCAAAATAGAATCTCTAACAATGTTAGCGTGGAGACTAAAACTGTCAAAGCTGTCTTGTTATGGTGGGTCTCTTCTATCACTTCCTGGTTCAAGCCATAATTTCTGAATGCCACATGGACACACTGAATGCCTGGTCTGCTCTGGGCTTCCCTGTTTCTCTGAGAGGGATGATTTCATACACCACATCTTTCTGCTGAGATGTGAAAGGAGACACTGTACCATCTGAAATAGCTCCAGGGGAGATTTAGGACATGAAAAGCTAAGAGGCAATGATGGAAAATTCTCTTTTAGGATATAGTTACTTATATAACCTATGGCAGTGCCTTCTGAGGAAATACCTTGGGCAAAATATTTAAAAGAATAGCAATATTTGTTATTAGGATGAATGAAATAAGGGAAAAGACTTCAGACCCTTGGAAGAATGGGGCTATTTAAATTCAAACCTTATAATTATTTTTTTCTATTCTGTATTATTTAGGAAACAGTGGCTAAATGGATAAAAATATAGAAGATTACTTAAAAATTAAAGCTATTGATTTAGATCTCTATTTGAAAGGTCAGTGTGTGGGAGATGAGAAAAGCACTGTAGCTATCAGTGTTCACACAAAAGACATTTTAGCAGCAGGACCTACAAAGAGCACATCAGCTATTTATATCACACACATCAAGTGGCTTGTCATTTTCATTTATCAAAGAAAAGAAACGAATTTTCTTTGGACATTCTTAGGGTATATTAACAATGCAGTTTTGGAATCAGCTTTTAAGAACTATAATTAAAGCTGGTTTATCATGTTCACTAATTATTCTGTATAGTTAGTCTCCCTGAAGCTTTATATAATTCCTCCTTTGTTACAAGCTTACTTCTCCCCAGGGTGTTCTGAATCCAGACAGGTAAGGAACTGAAGTGCTTAGAAACCAGTGTATTCTATTATCTGTAAAGCTAAGCAGATATTTGTAATTGAACTTAAAAAAAATTATTTTTTAACCCTCTGAACATTAGTTAGGGGACAGTTATTTGGAGGTTTCAGCTCTACCATCTGGGTAAGGGGATCCTTTGGGTAGAAGGAAAAATTGAAAAAGGATACATCAGTATTTCCTTGAAAAAAAATACTTAACAGTGGGAGGGGAAGGAGGTTTTTACTTAGCAACTCCTAATGCGCTTAGCAACTACTTGATGCACTGTCAGCCTGGCCAAACATCTGCCAATATCAGTGATTCTTTCATTCACCACTAGAGAGGAGTAGAGGGACTTGATATTCAGCGAAGCAGCAAATTTCCTGTTTTCTTCCTTGGGCAGGATGGAAATGCTTGCAGGCTAGTCTCATGTTCCAAGATTTTAGTGCTGCTGATGTATACCCTCTGCTCCAGCGTAGCTCTGTGCTATGGGAATTGAAGAGGATCTTCTCTCTTCATGCCTAACACCAAGAGGGACAGGAATGAGCCCACTTTCTTCCAAGGAAGCAGATTTTAGAGTTTCTCAGATGCTGGGACACCAGTCCTCACATAGGGTAGGCTCCAGGGGAGGGGTGCAGCAGAGCAATGCTAATAACAGGGACTCTGGGGACAAGATCAGCGACCTAAGAAACAAACACGGTACATCTTACCTCTCCCCATTCTACTTCCCTTCATTTAGCGTCATTGTTAGTTTCCCTTTTCCCCAAGCAGTAGTTGATACTCAGTAAGCCATAGCTCAGGTTATTACGCAATTTAGCGGAACACCCTGAAATCAGGGACTCCTTAGCTTTGGTTATTTGTAAAATAAAGAAATCTTTAGCTCACACTAGGCTGTGTGGACAGGATTTTCATCTTTAGAAACCTAATGGAGGCCTTTCTCCTATTCTTCCCCGTGTTGCTCTCCACCTTCTACAAGCAAGAACCATGCACAAAACCAGCCTCCAATATATTCTCATTAGAGCTTTCGCAGGTTGCTAATTCCTGGGGAGCTATTTTAAAAGGATGTTTTATACAAATGCTGTTTTATGGAGCTTCAGAGGTCGATGAGAATACTGCAAATATTCCTGGTTAAATTAGTAGTCCTAGAGTTAAGTAATGGCTTGTGGCTTCTAAGATGGGTCTCTTGGGGTTTCTAGTCTTCAGAGGCTGCCTGCAACTATGATGAGCACATAGAGAATCCTCTTTTTCACACACTGCATAAACCCTCTTTAGACCTTCCTAGGCACCTACTTAAAATTATTTCAACAGACATGCAAATTGATTCCCATTCTCCTTAATTTCGAAAATGATTCAGTGCCTCAGCCTGGTCCTACATTTGGAATTCTCAAGTCAGATACTTTTGGACTCAAATTGTCGCCTTGAGTTCCACTTCCCAGGGGAAAGAATAAAAAGGAAGACATCCCTACATTGCTACTGATTGATGCCTATTCTCTCCATGCAGAAGGCAGACCATTTGCTTTGTAGCTGATTGATAGAAGGGGTGGGTCTGGGGGTTGGAAATGTGCTCCAGTTCTGAGCATTTCTGAACCAGCTCTCCTACAGGGATAGGTCTATCAATCGGGGCTGCAAACAGACTTGACAGGTTTGTCAAGCCATTGACTACGACCAGATAAGTCACTTGCATGAGTCTACAGTAGGTGGGGCGCGCTCAGCAGCTCCAAGGTAGTGACTGGAAATTTTGTTTCAACATCGGCGGACCAAGCAGTGAGCTGCTGCAAGAGATACCCTTTTGGCCGGCGCGCTCACAGCCCCAAGGGCCGGAGTAACCGGCTAGGGGGATGATCCAGACCCCCAGGACCCGGACCTTTTCCCCATGTATGTGAATGTGCAGCGTGAGTCATCCAGAGCAAGGAGCCTCAGGTCTTCGCTCTGCGGGTAGCAGGCGAGGGGTGGGACCGGCTGGGTATCTCTCGTCCGAGGGTCTACAGGATTCGGTGGCGGGCGATGGCCAGCCCGGAGGAGGCACGGGGGCACGTGCTTGGAAGTGGGTGCTTGTGTAACCAGCTCCCCCAGCCGCCAGCCCCGACAGCGCTCCGGCAGGAGGCTCCTCCGAGAATGTTTTCCCGCCGCCACCGCCGGCCGGGAGGGTCTGGGGTCTTCCTGCCTGCACCAGGCCGCAACACCCCGGCGGAAGGCTGCAAAGCACTTACCTCAGGAGCTATCAAAGGGGAATGAAAATTTGGAAAGTTCCCTAACTAGGAACACACGTGACCTCCTCCTGAAAGTAGTTCCGACTGTGGCCCTTGTATCCATCCACCCCCTTTTGAACTCTCCTAGGTCTCCTCGGCCCCGCCCACTGACAGGGGCTGCAGCTTCCTACTGTGCTGTATTTCTCATCCCGGCCACACAAACTGGGCCTTGAGCGTGCACAGCTCCGCTGCGGCAACGCAGAACCAGGTCCTGGGCCAATCCACGCCGCCGGGTTTTCGCTACGACCCTAAAGAGGCGGGGCGACATAGACTCAAAAGGCCAGAGCTTGGGTACATCGCGGTGAACCAACCTGTAACCCCAAAGGGAGGCATTCTCCTCTGTGCTGGGGCTAGTGGAGGGCCTGCGGGGTGCATCCTACCCATGGGGATCCTCTTTCAGTCCACCTAAGATAGTTGTTCTTTGCCACCTGGAAATGCAGAGAGTAGGGTGATTGGCTCATACTCAGCTCCGCTAGGAGCTTGCATTTTTCGGGCAAATGAGCCGAGTAGTAGGGGAGCGGGAGGTGGGGCTGTAAAAGCGAGACGGATGAAGAGATGCACACTGCAAACACAATAGGGGGTTGTTCTTTGTGCTAAGACTGGCACCTTGGGGGACATGGAGCGGGGGGAGGGGAGAGGTGTAGGGGTGGGATCTCCAGGCAAAGGCTGCTGCAGTCAAATCCCGGCGAACGATTGCGACTCGATAACGAGGCAAAAGGAGAGTGAGGAAGAAGGCAGTACCAGGGAAATCTGGGGGCGGCGGCAGGGGGAGGGGTGTCCTCGTTGCAGGGACAGTCCCTGCGTTTTCCTGCACACTGACCAGCGCGGTCACCTGGCCCTTCCACCTGTACCCAGGTAACTTCAGACTGACACTGCTCAGCGCACCCGGGTCAACTTTCATCTCCTGTCTCCCCCGCAACGACCTACCCTGCCTTTTGCTGGGTTTCTGGGCAGAAGCCGAGCCTTTGCTCCTTTCCCCCGCCCAGCGTTGCTGCAGGAGCGGCGGCACGAGCAGCTACAGGCGGGAGCCTCGGTACAAGCCCGAGCAGGTCCCCGGGAGTCACACTGGGCATGCTCAGTAGCGCTTACAGGCTAGGGGCTCTGCGCTCGCAACGGGAGCCACCGCTCGGCCCACTCTACCGCCTCTGCCCTGCACTCCCCTCCCCCGGCGCGACCTCGTCTTCCTCTTGCAGCCTCCCGGCCTCCCCAGGCGCTCAGGCTCTCGGCGCGGTGGCGGAGGGGGCGGGCACGCCGGAGGGCGGTGATGTGGCGGGACTCTTTGTGCACTGCGGCAGGATACACGTTGGGGATCCGGGACGCGGCTGCCCTCAGTTCTCTCCTCTCGGAAGCTGCAGCCATGATGGAAGTTTGAGAGTTGAGCCGCTGTGAGGCGAGGCCGGGCTCAGGCGAGGGAGATGAGAGACGGCGGCGGCCGCGGCCCAGAGCCCCTCTCAGCGCCTGTGAGCAGCCGCGGGGGCAGCGCCCTCGGGGAGCCGGCCGGCCGGCGGTGGCGGGAGCGGCGACGTTTCTCGCCTCCTCTTCGTCGCCTTTTCTAACCGTGCAGCTTCGTCTTCGGTTTCTCCTGAAGGGGAAGGTGGAAGCCGTGGGCTCGGGAGGGAGCCGGCTGAGGCGCGGCGGCGGCACCTCCCGCTCCTGGAGCGGGGGGGAGAAGCGGCGGCGGCGGCCGCGGCGGCTGCAGCTCCCGGGAGGGGTTCGGAGTCGCCTGTCACCATTTCCAGGGCTGGAAACGTCGGAGAGTTGGTCTCTCCCCTACTACTGCCTCCAACACGGCGGCGGCGGCGGCGGCACATCCAGGGACCCGGGCCGGTTTTAAACCTTCCCTCCGCCGCCGCCGCACCCCCCCTGGCCCGGGCTCCGGAGGCCGCCGGAGGAGGCAGCCGTTCCGAGGATTATTCGTCTTCTCCGCATTCCGCTGCCGCCGCTGCCAGGCCTCTGTCTGCTGAGGAGAAGCAGGCCCAGTCGCTGCAACCATCCAGCAGCCGCCGCAGCAGCCATTACCCGGCTGCGGTCCAGAGCCAGGCGGCAGCAGAGCGAGGGGCATCAGCTACCGCCAAGTCCAGAGCCATTTCCATCCTGCAGAAGAAGCCCCGCCACCAGCAGCTTCTGCCATCTCTCTCTTCCTTTTTCTTCAGCCACAGGCTCCCAGACATGACAGCCATCATCAAAGAGATCGTTAGCAGAAACAAAAGGAGATATCAAGAGGATGGATTCGACTTAGACTTGACCTGTATCCATTTCTGCGGCTGCTGCTATTTGCCTGTCACTCTCGTAACGTGGGAGTAGATGGATGCGAATAATTTCCATAGATTGGGTGGCTGTAACATTTAACCCTTGTTTCTAGATCATGTGTTTTGTATTTCTTGAATGTACTCAACGTAGGGTGTGTTCGGCTAGACGGAACTCTTGCCTGTTTGCAAGTGTCAAGACACCGATTGGTTTCTTAGCCGTTCTCTGTGTTCTCTTTTAGGGGTTATTGTCCGTTGATAGGGAATACAGAACACTCTTAGTGGAGTAGATTAGGTTAGGGTGTATTAATTGGAAAACTTTACTAAGGCTGAACTTGACTCGGTAATCCGGTTTACTAAATGAACAAAAACGTAGACACTTGGAGGTTGAGCATATTTCGATTAAATCTTGGTTTAGGCCGTAGATCAAGGGTATAGATCAGATTCAAATGAAAATAAGTGTTGCACGTATGCATATTGCATCAGAATCTGCAGTGATTGTTTTTAATTTCCTGGCTTGCATTGAGAGATTCTTATAAAATGTGAGTTGTGGACTGATTTGCATAACTTTAGAAGCAGAATCATTTTCTGCATATATGGTGCGCATTTGAGGGCAAAGGTAGGTTTGTATGTTTAAACTGAGTTAATTACAACTTTGAACTCCATTTAGAAGTTTTGTAGTTTGAAATCAATACTGCCATACTATACCTTATAAGGCGCCCTTAATAGATCTTTGTTAAATTTGCCTTTTTCTTTCCTGATAGGGTGATGTAGGATAGGGTGTGAGATTTGCAATTCAATAGCATTTTATGTTCAGTGCCCAGGTCATATGTAATAGAATGGAGATTGAGTGGTTTTTGATCCCAAATGATAATGTCATACAGGTTCAAGGGTATTGTGTGCATAGCACATGGTGATTGTAGAGATTGAACTTCAGTTCTCACTTGAAACTGAAGCATTATTGTGATGCTAGAATTGCTACTCACTTTGTTTAGGTTTCAGATTCTCTGACTTCTGTGGGTATCTGTTAATTTTACTCTGACTTGTGTAGAATGTCAAGTGTAACACAACCATCTAATATCCAGAAACGCTGGGGAGAGTGGATTGCTCCAGTATAAAACTGTAGATAAATGTTAATTTTTTTTCATACATTGCACTAAATTTACTGAGTCAGCTTGTTGAATAAGACAGAAACCAAGAATTTTAACGGTGTCTAGTTTTGGTTGTCTAAAAGTTAGGCCTTTGTGCTTCAAAAGATAGTGGTTATCAAAAGGCAATAAAATTTGCAGTTTCGGTAAAACAAACTGGTTTTGATCAAGGATGGGGATAGAGTCCTACTTTTTTTTTTTTTTTTTTTTTTTTCAGAAAGCAAAGTATTACTTTTTCCACAGAAATTGAGAATAGGCCTATGTATAAAGCCTGTGAAAGCAGAATTAAGTTACTGGCCTGAGGTGATTGAAGCATTTTAGCTCTATCAGGGCTTCTATTATAAACACCAAAAATTTGGTGATGTGCATTGTAGCAGTGGACAATATATAGTTAAAATTATGTAATTGCTTAAGTGTTAATAGACTATTCTTAAGAAAAATTATTTCTTAGTAAGCATTTTGTTTAAAGGTAGAGTGATGCTAAGGTGTCTATATGGCCCAAAAACGGTGGGGAAAATTTTGTTGTTGTTGAAGAAAGTTTTTTTAATCTGAAGAGGTTTTATTCCTTTGCATTATATGTAAGCTTCACATTAATGTGCATAGCTAATTTTGCCCAAGTATTTATTTTGAAATGAAGATAAATCTTAGCGAGGAAGTAGCTTTATAACATACAGTCTAGTATGGTTTTCTGTTAAGTTAAAAATAATTTGTAAAAAGATTATTTGGAAATTTTAGAGGGTATATTAATTGGAAAACTTTACTAAGGTTGAACTTGATTCACCTGACCAAGGGATAATTAATTATGGAACAGCTCTTCTGATTTCTGACTTAAGAACAGTCTGCTGTTTGTGTGAACTAATAATAATCACCCACATATATAGGGAGAATTTGTTATATATGTGTTTAACTTTAAAGAAAATACCTCCCATTCAACAGAATTTTTTAAATGCTCTGTTAGCATCTTAGATTTCTTTCAGGATTCAGGGTACGTTTATGGTACTTTTACTTTAAAAGATTTTACAGTTACTCTCCCGGGTCCTTACATGTGACCAGTGAGGTGATTGGCAATTTCTCTTTTGATTTCAGAGTATGTGGGCCTCTACACATGAAATTTATGTGACTTAAAACTCGCTCTAAAATGTACTTTTAGTTATGGTATGCATAGAAAGCAGTATCAAATATTGCGTCAAATGACTAATAACACTTAATTTCTAGAGTTGTGGTTTTATTGAGCCAAATGTTGATAATGAAAAGAGTCACTAAGGAAAAAGTCAGTGAAGGGCTTGCTTTTTTGACGGTTGCGCTCCCAATAATTTTGTTATTCCAGAGAACTTTGGTTGGGGAGTGGTGTGGGGTGGGAATTAAAATGGCTATTGAAGACTGTTTCTATCAGGTTGTAGTATCAGTTTCAGCAGTCAGCCTGTTAAAAGTTTGATTCCTTTATGAAGGTAGTGATTGGAGTATTTTTATCTGATAAAGATAGTAATGAAGTGATTTCTCATAACCAGAGGAAAACTGAGGACCACGACTCAGTTTTTAAATATTTGTGCAAAATTGAATTATTCTAAAAAAATTTGTTGATTTATTCTTAATGTTATTCTGGGAAATACTGTTGAATGTAGGACTATAACAAATGTAGTGTCTTTAGATTACATGAAAATTTAGGTTTCTGTATTTTTGTTCATTAGGTTTGTGTTTAATAAAATACTAATGGAATGTTTGTAATTCCTATTGAAGTTATCTATGTTTTGAGGTTTCTTTCTTTTAAGATAAGTTTTTATTGAAATTACCATATTATGAGATGTTTTAAAAAAATTCTGAATAGTTAATATTTTATATTGTTTAGTATCTGTTAAAGTTGTATTTGTTGCTTGACAATCTGACTAGGTCACCTAATTGCTATGTGATAATTTACAAACTTTATTCTCATACAGCTTATTCAAGAGTAAAGTGAATCTGAAGGGAGTAATTTATAGTTTATAAGACTGTTAATATAAGGAAAAGGGAATTTTATTGCTGTCCATTATAAATGTTTGTGCAATAGTACAGTTACCAATGTAGGTTTAAAGTGCTTATAAAATACTTAATAAATGCTAAAAGATTAAAGATAATAAAGTATGGTGAGAAGTAATCACCTTGTTTTAAACTTGGTTTTAGAAAGATATTAAGAGAAAGATGCATTTGTGTGGATTAACTATTAGAATTTTATTTTAACAACATGGGAAAGGTAGCTGGTGATATTTTAATTTTTGTATGGAACAATTTATTATTCCCATAATAACCTCTTATTGTTGTGAAATTCTTTTCTTTTTGTAAGTAGAGAAGTCTTCAATTCTTATTTTCAAATATTCTCATTTTGAAATTTGTCCCATTTGCTTTTTGTTCATTTGTTGATAGCTTAATACTTTTAAAAAAATTTTAAGCCACAGGTGGCTTTTAGTGGAGAATATTAATTTTGGAGAAATTAATTCACAATTTCAACATTAATTCATTATCAGTAAACATTTTCTATTTTTTAAATTTTTATTTCAACTTTTCTAGTAAGGCAGAAGAGTGGTAAATAATTTTTTATTGATATTGTATGTGAAATCGGAGTTGGTAAAGAGAAATTTGAAAGTGTATATGCATATTGATAGATTTACACCTACTTGAAATGTTAGACTTTTGCCATACTATAAAGATACAGCTTTCAGAAGATATGTTACTCATGATAATTTGGTACTTTTTTTCCCCCTATAGAAACCATTGGGTTAAAAAATAGTTCTGAAGTTTTATTGCATAGAATTCATTACTCCTCACTTTTACTTACTTTTTTTTTCTCTCTCTCTGTTAGACAAACTTGATTTACACTAATTTCAGCATTGGAGAATTCATTTTGTGGCCCTTAAATCATTAAGAAAAGGCGATAGGATTTCTTCTAAGGATAGTGACTTATGACTTTTGAGTTAACTTGTGAAATTGGGGTCAGTTACATTTTCAGTATATATTCAATACTGTTTACAATTGTTTTTTTATCTGATAGCTTTGAAATTAATGCAGTTGCTATCAGAGATACCAATAATGTTGAGGTTAGACTAAATAACCTAAATTGATAAGGATTTGTCCTGAAAACTAATATCCTTAATTCTCTTACATAGGTCATATTACTGCCACGTGCATTCTTTGCTAAGTGGCAAAAAAAAAGTTCTGATCTGTGAATAATGCTTCCCTTTGTAAGTATTGAATATATGCATTCACTAATGTGAAATA
>PVKY010007523.1:0-14845 GCA_004027775.1 Bradypus variegatus
TTATTTTTCATTTGTCAATTTCTAACAGTGAGTGTCTAAAAATAATTCATCAAGATGATCCATTTAGTGAAATCTCACATGGAGTATGATATTGGTCTTTTATCTAATGGAGTTTTAATAGGAGAAGGAGTTCATTGGTTATAAATAAGGATCAGTCAAAACTGACATTACAATACAACATTGGCAGTGTGTTGTATTATATCCTGAGCTCTGAACAATCAGCAATGGTATTGATATTTAACCAACAGGGTATTAACAATCTTCCTGTTTATATTCTGTATGATATAATAATACAATATATAACATAATAATCTTTCTTAGCAGACTGGGAAAGGAAGCCTTCCATTTGGTATTCCTATTAAAGGGGGTGGCAAAGATGAGGTGGGGTAGAAATGGGTAGGGTGAGGATAAAGGAATAAATTAAAAGTCATTGAAAGAAATATAACCCCCAATTCACAGGACCCTGGTCTCTGACCCATGGGTTATGTACTATATAACTCAAAATGATTTTTTTCTTTTGCACATTCTATATTATAAAAAGCTAATAAATGCTTCACAATCTCGACAGCCCCATTTTCTCAATCAGCACATTTGAAATTACATCATTTTTGATGTCTCTAAACACTCAGATTGGACTTGGGTCTCTTAAAAAGGAAACATTGGGCTGGATTTACCTTCACATTTAGTGCAGGAAATGCACACTGGTTATCCTATAAATGTATCAAGAAGTGAATTCTAAAATCTAAAACCACTAAACAGCTTTAGATTATGTCTGTGTTGGCAACATGAGATCTCAACAAAAAAGTGAAAAAATGCCACCTGCCAGATGTTTTGACTACACCATACATCACATCTTAATGTTTCCAAGGTTGGCAGTGGTAACACAGGAGATTCAGGATCTTAAATTAACAAATTCTAGTTAAATCTTTTTTCATTCTTTACTTAAAAATGTTTTATAGTTAAAGCATTCAGATGCCAGAGTTTTTACTTTCAAACACATGTTTTTAGGAAGAATGTTTATAAACCATAAACAAAATCCAGGAAGGCCATATTGTGTTTCTGACAGTAAGTTTATAATGTAAACTGCCATGGCCAGTATGGCTGGGGACTGAGATTTTCAGGTTAATCAAATATTCTGCATAACTATTATAATTTTAAGGGTTAGAAGCTCAACATTAAATCCACAACAAACATAGTTTGCTTGTAAATGCATCAGAAGGCACTTTAGAATTTTGCAGGAGCTTATGTCATAATTTTGAGCAACAGTTTAACTATGCATGAATGTCCTTCAATGGAGTTCTGGTTAATATTTCAAACAATAAATTCATTGTATTAATGCTCTTTATTACTCAGGGACTAACTTTTGAGGAGGAGGGGCACGTGTCATTTGAAGGGAGGCAGGGAAATAAAGAAGACAGCAGCTCACCCTGACCAAAATAGCAACACAACTAACCCTTGCCTTGGCCATCCTTGCCTCATTCTCCTTTAATCATGTTCCATCTCCACCTCCAAACTAATTTTCAAAGATTCTACTCCGCAAGTGCAAATACTACTGTGGTGTGTGTGTGTGTGTGTGTGTGTGTAGTTATGGGTATCAGTTATATCTTTGTTAGTTGTTAACATTCAGCCAAGGATTAATAAAGAAATGACTCAAGACAGAAAATAACAGCATTGGGAGGGAGGAAATGGCTCTATTAGGGAGGTGGAAGCATCCAGGATAAATATCACCTACTTCACAGCCTTGCTGAGGGTTTCAGTTATGACAAGCTGCTGTTACGGATGCTGAAAACAACATTCTGCAGTCCTACTTGGTTTGACTTCTTATGTGTGTTGTTTCTAGCAAACTTGAATGAATTCCCAGGGACCAGAATTAATGTAGTAACCTAATTTGTTACCTAATCTGTTCCCATTCAGGAAGAATATAAGAGAAAGTTTAAGGAAAGTCATAAATGAAGACAAACATACATGACACACACACAAAACCCCTTTGGAGGAAGACAAATAAAATGGCTACTTTTTTAGCTTTAATATTCCTAAAATTTTCAGTTTAAGTCCTGTGAAGCTAGAGGATATGGAATGATTTCTTCGCTGACCTGAAAAAGCCTAAAAGGTCTGTTTTGAATGTCTATACCAAATGCCAGTTAAAATTATAAATATATTTTTTGCTTGATTGCTTTCTGAAATAACTTTTATAACAAAAATTTACTGTGAATTCTTCATTGTTAATGAAAAAAATAAACATTACTTTAAAATTGAAATTATACTGCCCCATATTTATACCACTCCAGAAAAATAAAAAGTTTCAATAAGGAAATATTTAGATACATGGGATTATTTTTCTCTATTTAGCAGTATTAACTCATATGCACATACTCAAACACTGTAGCAGAGAACATACAAAGGTATGGAGAAGGGGGGTTACTACCATATGTTATCTATTAGGAATAGAGAGTTTTGTCAGAACTGATGCTATATTTAATCATCACCCCTTGACCTAAAGAGAAAAAACAAAAAAAGTAAACCTAACCACCACTAAAGAAACAAGCTTTGCTTAAGTTGCTGAGGAGACAAATTCCCCTTGAAAGTAACTGATGATGCCATTGGAAAACAGCAAAACTCCAGAGCCCTGCTCCTAAGACATATATACCTGTGGCATGTACTATGGAACCAAGAAATATATGTTACTATGCTATGCTGTCTGGAAATGTTTGTCTTCTGATGAACTACTAGCACAATAAACCAAATGTGTGTTTTTAAAAGTTTGTGGTTTCTAAAATAAATTCAGATTCCTCAGTAAACTAAATGAATTAGACATATATATATAAGAACAAACAGACTCTATTTGCAAAATCATTAAGTTGCAAAACAAAGGCACCACAGGAATTTCAAATTAGACTATTTTTTAAGGCTTCATGTGAACACCTTCCCCCACTCCAGACAACTTATTTACAAAGCATTTTATTTTAAAGTTCCTTGCATATAGCAAAGAGAAGAATTAGAAGGCACAACTAATAATTGCACACTTTTTTGTTTCACTTCAGTTTCAAAGTGTTAAACAAGTAACACCAGTGTTTCAAATGAACTCCAAAGTTGACAGAAATGTTTGTAGATCTGCCCATCTCAGGTTCACTTTATCAAATCTGTATTCAGATTTTTAATCAAAAACATTTTGAAATGTTTAGGCTATGCTTCTCCTCCTCTGTGATTAGATTCAGGTACAAACAGGAAGATGATGCTCTCTGATAAGGAAAGGTTATTTATCTAACATAAATACATCAAAACAATAGAGATTTTTTTCTATAAGCTAAATAAGATTTTTTTGAGAAAGGGACAGGAGTTTGAAATGTAAGCAAACAAGCATATTAAAAATCAGGTTGTAATAAGCTTTTTGAGGGAGGTGGCAAGTCCAACTCAAATGATCACCTCATTGAATAGCTACTAAACATCCTAAAGCCTTGGAATTTTTATGATTAATATTAATGGTTAATTGTAAATAGAAGAAACATATTTTGCCCTGAAATTTTGGCAAGCGTATTGATTACAGTCTTTATTTAGTTACATTTTCAAGTTAAGCTTGGCAGTAAAGATTTGTGAGTTTTACTGCAAGCCATCATATCTGCTGTTACAACAGTGTACAAGCAGAAAACATTAAGTTTGGAGCATATGCAGTCTTACATTTTGTCCATTCTGTTAAAGTGAAATCAAACACTCAGACATTGTTCTACACAATTCAAATTTAAATAACATTCTCCCTGAAATATTCAGAAAATTGAGTTAAAATTGTTTTTGCATACATGAATTTTCCAGATTGTTGCTTCATTTCTTCATTCACAGGAGCATATTTTTCAAACAAAAAAAATATTGTGGAAAGCTTTTGTAAATTGCCCCAAGTAGTCAATTATGAATTTTGTGTGAATAAGTAATTTTCTCAAGATTGATTCTATTTATTAAACCTTCCTATCTTACCCCTGTAAGGAAATTATCTAGAGATAATAAATAGATAATAAATAAAATTTTAAGTGTCATTCTTAGGTGCAGATGAAGCATAAGACTATATATAGTTACAGTCCTTTGTTAATTTTTTCAGGAGTCATTATTTGAATGAATCTGCTATTAAATTCTCCAATTACTGTAGCTTTTATAAGAAAAATGCAGATTATGTTTACTATATGTATTTAGAAATATATTTCAGTGACTAATTATTGTCTATCAAATGTGACATAATTCCATTTATAATTTTCAAAACAGGAGCATGTCAGCATTTTGGGAAATGCTTTTTGAATTCTAGTAGTGCCAAGTCAAGATTCTTAGAAAACTTAAGCATACGATACAACAGTATGTTTGATATAAAAGTAGATTATATTCCAGAAGAATTTCCCCACAGACCTGGAAATTAAACATTGGGTAATATTAAGTAAAGAATAGAGGAATATATTTTATCTATTTTCAGTTGCTGTAAAACACAAGCAACAACCTCAGTATTCATGTTACACACCAGGTTGAAGGCATCACTTATGATGACTGCATTTGACCATCTTTGGAATGGAAAGGAAGCCCAAACATCAAAGCTGATGACTAAAGCATTCACAGGAACAGCAAATAGAGCTCAATTCATACTTTAAGAAGCTGAGTTAATATTTCATTTTACCAAAACATACGGTAACTCTTATAAGGAAGAAGAACTACGTTAATGAAAACTGGAGTCAAGGTTAAAGTAATCTTGTCCAAAAGAGTAGTGTTTTCATCAGAGAGAAGCAGCGGGTTGGCTCAGATAAGCATTAATAACAACTAGAGGCAGCAACTCCCCTGAAAAACATTAGAACCTCTTGGACATGTGCTTGAAATTCATCCTCTCATTGTCCCACTATTTGAATGGGACAAAATACAGCAAAACCATTTTTAAAACACAACACTCTAAAAAATAATAGGAAAGTAGCAAAATGTTCAAACTGCCAAGAAACCTTTGCAGACGAGTAAAGGGAAAGCCTTGTCTTTCCTATTGTTTGCCCTTGAGTTGACACTCATGAGGAGATGCATCAATAGGATTACAACGGAAACACGGTCATCTCCAGGTTTTCTTCAGTTAGGATTCCTTGAACCTGTTTAAAGAAACAAGCTCAGGGAATGCACAGAAAGCAAACTTCCCCCAGTCGAAGTTCTGAAGTCTTTCCTCCCCTTCTCCCACCCTTGGACCCCTCTAGTTTCACCGACAGCACTAGAAAGAAATATCATGGTTATGTTGCACCATTTCACTTGTTGAGGTGAAGGCAGCACTTGACCACAGTTACTTGGTGAATTACTTTGCTCTTAAATCAGCTCCCAAGATTTCTTTCCAGCTGGATGGAAATGTCTTACCTGCATGTGTCCCTGGTACATTCTGCTTCGGCTTCTTCAGGGCTCCCTGAGGCCGCCGGATGCTTTTCCCCAGTGTTTTATTTGTACACAAAAGAGGGGGGAAGGTGGCGTTCACCCTGGGCCCTCAGAGGGTACTTCTGAGCCCCCTCGAGAGGCTCCAGGTACCCCAGCCGGCAGCCCTTGGCAGCGCTGCGGGATGCTGGAACTGTTCTCCGCTCCGGGTGCTGAAATTCCAGGCAGGAGAGCGCGCGGAGGAGGCGAGGAGCCCAGTCGGCCACGCTCTCCCGCAGGCTCAAGTCCTGCTCGCCCGGCGTCTCTAAAACTCACTCCTTCTCCACCGGACTCTTTCTCGTTTCTTGCCGGGCTGCCTCATGTCTTTCTCACTCTCTTCAACACTAATCCCCCTCCTTCCTCCTCCCAGCCCTGACGTGAGCGCCCACACCAACCGC
The DNA here is from genome assembly GCA_004027775.1 of Bradypus variegatus. Classification (NCBI taxonomy): domain Eukaryota; kingdom Metazoa; phylum Chordata; class Mammalia; order Pilosa; family Bradypodidae; genus Bradypus; species Bradypus variegatus. Next base: position 5,805 of record PVKY010007523.1, read on the forward strand.
AGCTGCCGAGCGAGGCACGCGCCGCCCTCCCGGCCACATCCCTTTCGGGAGGCCGCGGGCCCGGGCACGCGCGCGCGCGTCCCCGGCGGGCCCGGGAGCGGCCTGGGGGCGTCCTCGGAGGCGCGCGCGCGCGCGCGCGCGCTGAGGCACTGCAAAGTGCTGGAGGGCGGTGGTCGCGCCGGGGTTGAAAGCTTGGCCCGGGGCGTTCAGCTGCGAAGTCCTCTTTCAGAGAGATTTTAGCTGAAGAGTGGCCCCATGGAAGCAAAGTGGGAGGAAAATGCATTTTCTCTCTGGGGGGCCATTGATACCAACAGAGCCCGTTATCCTAAAGACATAATAGGCTGAAGGTGGGAGGTTTCCCAAGAGTTTACTTCTGCTCTGAGCTCGCAGGTTACCTCTTATCACCCGCTGAAAAAGGAACCCCCACCCCCACCTCAATCCTCACCAAGGGCTTCTTGAAATTGCTAACCTCAGTCCTAAGGGCCTTTTATGTTTTATTTTTCTCCATAGCACTTATCATCTAACAGTATGTATATTTTACCTATTTATTTTGTTTATTGTCTGCTACTCTCTCTCTGCAATGTTATTTCCATAAGATCAGGGATTTTCTTTTTTTTTGGTTTCTGGCGGAGGGCGTCTATTTTAAAACTGTATCTCAGCACAGTTCAGTACCTCCTAGCACGTGGTAGGCACTCAAATATTTGTTAAATGAATGCATCTTTACTAAATAATAACTAGGTAGGATGCATTTAAGCATGTCTGAAGTTTAAGGGCCTGGATTGTTTGATGTAATCTATACATTTTAAATGTGTACACATCTACATCCACATCATGGGCCGGTGAATGTGTGTACACTGTGATTACTTACTTTTGTTGGTAAAGAGATCTCCAACCATGCAACATCAGCCCCTCCCCTATTATACACAGCATGGTATAATCTTCAAAACATTCCACATAGTATGATACACTTTTTGTGAAGTTAAAAATTGAAATGAAAATATAAATCCCTTAGGAATACATACACATGAATGCACACAACAAATCTACAGGAAAAGAAACACGGTGGAACAATGGATGTAGCATTCAGAATATTGGCTACTCCTGTTGAGGGAGGCTGGGGAAAGATATGGGGAGGAATTTTAGAAGAAGATTAATATCAGTGTCCTAGTTTTTCTGTTGGGTGGTGACTTGTGAGATTCTTATTACCATATTAAAAATTACTATGTAACAAAATGAAAGCGATCCATGCGTGGACAACTGAGGAGATTGTGAAATGAACCAAGGATTATTATTCAACCAATTCTATGCATCAGAGGTTCTGAAACAACCAACCAATCAATGAATCAAATAAGCACAAAAGGGCTAAGATATGTAGGCAGGAGATGGGGATTCCTATTAGATTCCACCAGTAGTTAATGCTAGCTCATTCCACCGCCTCACTGCTCTCTTAGGCAAGTGTATTAATTATTTCCTCATTTTGAATTTAGGCAAATATCACCCAGCCTACTGCACAGGCTGTTGTGAGAGCTAAATCCCTGCAAATTAGCAACCATTGTATATGAGTAAGTACACAGACATTTTTTCAGTCCAGAAAAGATGAGTGCTAATTTCCTGAGACCTCAAGCACTATACATTTAAAAGGGGGTGGGGGGTGGGGGTGGGGTGGTTACTTATTATAAAATAGCGGCATAAAAACTTTGGGAATATGGCTGTAAAATCTTGGGAAGATTTTAATCTAGTGGTTTTATTTGAAAGTGCTAGAAGTCTATGAAGGAACAGTGAGGCCAAAGTTTTCCAATCCATTATATGTTTATTATTATCTAATGGCAGATTCAAGGAATCATCAACCCTCAAAGCGTTTGTGCTACTATGACAACTATCTAGAATTGAAGATAGAACTCAATATATCATCTTTTTAAACCAAGGTATTCATTTAGCTACCATCAACATTCACAAAATTTCAGGAATGAAAGAGCCTCTGTGAAGGTATTTAGTCATCCCTCTCCTAATTCATTCATTCATTCATTCAGAAATATTTATAGAGAGCCTATTCTGTTCCCATGGCTGGAATACATTGATGAATAAGAAAGACATGGTCTCTATCCCTATGGAACCCACAGCCCAGATTCCTGACAGGAATACGTTTTACTATCCAGAAAGATAAATCTCTGTAGAATTTTCTTTTATTTATAACAATAACTCTACAGAGATTCCACAATTTCCCTTGTACAAGAGTTAACATCTAACCACTGGTAGTCAAACATTTCCCCCTTTTTGAACTTTAATCCTCACTGCTGTACAAATACTTCCTTGAAATCCTGTAAATATGAGCTTTGTGACAAAGTCACTTGGTCAATTATCAAGTCAATGTCAGTATCTTGAGATAATATTGATCCACAGGACCATCCAGCTATTTATTTATCTCATTTGGTTAGGCTAAAAATGTTCACCCAAGTCCAGCACTTTAGTTCAAGTAATTTGACATTTTTATGCAAAAGGAAACTGCTCCATTTCAAGCAGATGTACCAGTGAAAATGGATAGGCTACAGCAGATGTGAGCTGTATTCTGGTGAACCCTAAGAATTTTATGATACATATAACAAAATGCTGAATCATATTGTAATTATAATGGTAAAAATCTTTTCTTTTCTTTCTTTTTTTTTTGCAAATTAGGCTGTTTTTAAGAGAACTTGAAAGGAGAAAATGTGTATAAATTTTTTTATCCTATGACTGCAGAAATGGTAGGAAAGCATCTCTGTGTAATCTCTGTTCTCCCCAGGGAATCATTATGGTAAGCTGACAGAAGGCAAACAAACTAACTGGAGATGCAGCAGTTTGGAAAAGGTGTGGTTCTTTTGGAACAAAGGCAAGTGGTAACAGCTATATGTCTGCTTCTGATACTGGAAATACTTGAATGGAAGTAGAAATCTCCACCAAACATGTAAATGCTTTGTTTGACCTTTCACAGTATTTCCTGGTTTTCATCTTAATTAGAATCATGTAAAAACAACTTTGAAGATGAATTTGTAAATCGTGCTAAACACCAATATTACATCTATCATAAAAATATAAAAGAAGAATGTCTACATATACATTGGAGAAGGAACAGTTAATAATGAATCTTTTTTGGCTACACCTGCAGGTATATATATTTCGTTGGCAGTAATGCCACCATCAGCAGCAATCTGACTTAAATGTGTCTGTGCCAAGATTTGCAGCTAAACCCAGAATAATTCGTCTTATCAAGGCACTCATTGTTTCTGAGGAAAACAAAGATCATCCATATTTTATTTCTTTTATATTGCCATTGTTTTGCAATCTAGAACGGGCATGATTTAATACCAGATCTCAGTGTTTGGAAGATATTCTTCATTGAGCAATTAAATTCAGACTTTTGTTACTCAAAGTGTGACCTGTGGAATAGCAGCATCAGTGTCTTCAGGGTGCTTCTTGGAGATTCAGGCTCTCAGCCCCAACACAGACTGAATCAGAATCTGTATTTTAACAAGGTCTCCAAGTGCTTTGTATGCACAATTAAAGTTTGAGCAGCACTGTCATCTAGAAGATTCGTTTAGTCGTGTAGATGTGTGCCAAAGCTAGCTCTTGCCTTTTGCAGTGAGAGCATATGTGCAACATATGTACCTAGAGAAAGCTTAAAGCATATGATCCTCCATTTATAAGATAATCTCACTATATTTTGAGTGGCCGGTGAAATTGACATAGTGTACCCAGCTTTCTGACGGCAAGAAATGGGCTAATACTCCTGCAATTTTAATCACTGTGATAAAGTTAAAGTAGAGAGGTAGCAGTGGAAACTGTTTTATACTGACCAAATTAAATTTTTATATTAGTAGTGACCCTTCTGAATATTAAATGGATATTGAAAATTCAGGATTTATTATATCTTTTAAAAAGCTGAATAATGATAATTATGTCAATATTATTATAAGGAATAATAGTTTTTTGGTGATTCAACCATTCTTTTATAAGCTGTATAAGTCAAATCCTGTTACTCAAAGATGGTGTAGGAAAGAACAAAAGTCAAAATAACTGTATGTACAAATTGAAATGACTAATTGGTTTTTGTTACCCAATCAAACAGAGGGACATTTTGTTAAATTTTGCCTACTTGCCCATTTTGTCTCTTTGACACGTTGAATGGGATTAGCTGGTGTTCAGGGATTCTATCTGGAAAGAATTTGGGAAGCCCACACAGCAGACCTGAGGCTTTCCTGGGGAACTATGAATAAAAAACAGTACGTGGACTCTGGCAACTTGAAGATGGCAGCAATGTTCTTGCAAATGAACAAGCAAGCTTAAAGTTTAAAGTTGGGCCTCCTATTAAGCCAATCTAAGAAATTACCCTAAAATAATTTACATTTGTTTATTCTTTATGACGACATCCTTTCAGCAATCCAATATTGCTTTAAATATAATGTACTTTGCAGAGTTTCTCAGTGATAAAACATTTGCAAATGAAATGTCTCTTGCTTTTCACTCCTCCTTTCTACTCCAACCACCACCATCCCAGCCCAAACTCCCCAAACCTCTTACTAGTCAGACCTAGTGTATCACCTCCATATACCTTCTGCTTCAACATAACATATATATTTCAGCAAGACTAATTTCCTAAAGGCCAGCATTAATAACTTTGTTGCCTAGTTCAAAAAACTTTGATGACTTCCTTTTGTCTACTAACATCTAAAAACCTTTAGATTTTTATTCATTTTCATGGAGTATAGTTTTGCTGCCCAGAAGCTATTTCTTCTTCTAGTGGCAAGAAAAACCATCTCTGCTTTGAGAAATCATCTCTCCCCAATTCTAGCCCATTTGTGTGATGGGAAACATTTTTGCTAGCAAACTTTGGGAGTGGAACTTAGGACTCAGGCTGAACTAACCAGTGCATTGCATCCCCATGGGTCACAGCTGGGGACAGTCATTTGACCCAGATCATCCAATCACAGCAAACAGACTCAGATCCAAGACTGCTTGGTAGCAAACTGGTTCTTTCTCTGAACTGGGTATTCTTATGATGTAAGCATAAAGCTGCCAGCATCTAGCACTACAAACCCGAAAAGGAAATAAACCTGGGGGAGGAGCCTGGGCAGGCTCCTGGGACATAATTTGAGCCATTGAATAAACCACACCTAAAGATACTCTACCTATGAAGTTTTAGTTAGATCACAGTACATTCTCTTTTCTGGTTCAGCTGGAATTTCTGTCTACTGCGACTGAAAGAATACTTATTATTACAATGCTATCTACAAACTGGCCTCTGCTTTTTTCAGTTCTATGTATGCCCTGTCCTTTGCAATAACTCTACTTTTATATTATTCCCCAAATACAGCCTAAATCATAATCATACTCCTTCCTCTCTTTGGAATGTTTCCTCTACTCACTCCTTTCTAAAGAAAGCCTGCTCATTTTTCAAGTTCAGTCTCAACTTCCATTTCCTTCATGAAGCCTTTCTTGATCAACCACTTGAACACCACTCTTCCTGGGAATTCCTTTATGATATGCAATTTCCTTTTACCGTTGTTTAATTATTCCATACTTTTAAACTCCCTTTTAGATGTAGGCAGATGTAGACAAAAGCTTGCTTTGACTTTTTATTTTGCTTAAATATGTTACAACACCTTTTTATATAGAAAACTCTTGATAAGAATTGAAGAATATAAATGATTTTGGAAATATTTGGAATAGTATGATAATTTTGAAAATAAAATAATTCTAAAATAATTTAAGACACATTTCAGATATTATCATATGAAATATTTACCATATTTCATTTAGGTAAAATATTAATGAACAAGTTGTTGATTTTATGTAGAATCATAAAATATTAGGCTGGAAAAAAACCTGACAGTTCTTGTGACCTGACTCTGTCCTCTTTCAAAAGAAGAATGTGAGTACCAAAGAAATCAAGTGCTCTATTCCTGATGTAGTTTACCGATGTGAAACAAGTAATTCTATTTATGATTGATTACAGGAATTTGGGGTGTAATTAACTCAAAATACACCAGTGATGACAAAATGCTACATAATGCTCATATCTGAAAACTTTTTTGAAGACTTATTACCCTCAGGGAGGAAATACAATGGATGAATAGTTACACTTAAGAAGGGCTAGCTGTCCTTGTAAAGATATGCAAAAAGCCATTTTAGGAATGTTATAGAACCAAAGGGCTACCTTTTATCAGTTAAATTGACCTTAGTTCTGCTATCCACAAAGGCAAGTGATTTGATTTTTAACAAAGTTCATCTTAGAGGGTGAGATAACATTAAAACCATTACAAAGGTGATGTAATCTATATGGGACTGGAAATTATTTCTTCAGACAAGTCCACAGTTTCCAATCTTGGTTTAGATAATTCTCTTTTCTTAGATTATCTTATTCCAAATTATCTATTTTTATACAACCGACAATAGTATGAAGGGAAATGAAGCTTAGGGCTATTTTTGAAAGATGAATTAAGATTTTGACATGATATGCAATGTCTATGGGTAAATGCTTGCAGAATTATAATTTAAAAAATAAAATAATCAGTATTTATTATTGCCTATGACATTTTGCAGCTGGATTGTAGTCTAAAAATTTTTAAAACAATTCTACAAAGAGTGATCACTAGAATATTGTGTATTATTGTAATAAATGTTGGTAGAGCCTTAGTTTAGACTTATTATCTCCCTCCTGAACTATTTGCAACAGCTACTACATTTTTCAGCCTCCTCTCTCTCTCCTTTCTAATCTAATCTCTTACTATAATGAAAAGTCAACATTCAAGAATAAATGTAAATTACTTTTTAAAAAAATTCCTTCAACTTTTCTTTCTCCAGAGGATAAAATCCATATTTCTTGCAGGGCAAATAAAGCTCTTCCTCATTTTTCCTTCCAAGCCTCTTTTCCCACAAGTCCTCACTGTTATTCAGGATTATTATGCAGGACTGCTGTTTGCAGTCCCTGAATGTACCACCCTCGGTCCCATTTTCGTGCCTTGATGCATGCTGTTCCCTCTATTTGGAACCCTCTCCCTTTCTTCTCTCTCAGGTGTGAGGGAATCCAACTATTTTCTTCAGGACTTTGCCCAAATGTCAGCTCCCCTGTAAAGCTTTCTTTTACTCCCGCATGCCTTGTTCATGATTGCATAGCGAGTTTACACACACGTCATCAGCAGTTATCTAAGGAGTGTAATTATTTATTTACAACTTCTCCTTCTCCACTAGGCTGCAAGGCCCTTGCAAGCAGATATTGTTCTTACACATCATTGATTCCTCAGCTGAGCACAATGCCCAGCATGTTGTGAGTGCTTTCTAAATGCTGAATAAGTAAATGTCCTCTTTTTGTTGATAATGATAAATCTTCAGTTGTGTGAAGTGATGGAGCCCTTTTTTAATGAGTAAATATGCAAAAAACATATTAATGTTAGTTAAGAAAAGAAATGAAGTGTTTTATCCATTTGGCAAAGTAAAGAATTCAGTGTTTGAACAAATGAAGGTTTGTAAGCACCCTACTGAAAAGCTATTTTCAGGCACATGCAATATTAACCATATCAGAGAAGCTCAGGAGACCTGAAAGGGATGCTGGAAATCACCTGGATCTTGCACTTCCTTTTACAAATGAAAAACCTGAGGATCAGAGAAGTTAAGGGACTTCCTTGATCAAGGCCTTACCCCTGGACAACCAACCAGAAGAGACGGAATCACAGGAGTTGAGTGCTTTAGGAAAAGGAGTGTGAGAACCTCCTGACCAGCCTGTTGAACCTCCCTGTAAACCAGGACTCATCTGGAAATGCCTAGCTCAGGGAAGAAGATGTGGTTCTCCCAGACATTATGAAGAAGGAAAATTTTTTGGGTGGGGTGGGGAGAGGAATTTGGTGGATTTTCTGCTGTAATGAATGGGTGAGGTTCACTTTAAACCAGGAAATATTCCTAAGGGGGTTGATTCAGTTGAGTCAATGGTAATTTAGCTTGTGCTTTGGAATCTCTCAGACCTTGGTAAGAAAAAGTATTTGCAATATGAATTACCAAGAATGGGAAATTATACTTAATATGCAAATAATCTTTATGAATAAATTTTAAAAGATAAACAATCCAGTAGGAACATGGGTAAACATGAACAGAAAATTCACAAAATAATGGTCAGTAAATTTAAATGATCAATAAATAAAGAAGTTAGTAAAATTAGTAATGAAAGAAATCATTACTAAACTTTGGCACATCACTGTCACCTGTCAAGTTGGTGAACATTTTTTCCTAAAGAAAATGCTCAGTGTTGAAGAGATTTTTGAAATGAATGTTGTCCTACATTGGAGGCTGTACAACTTTTCTGGAGAATGGTTTGCAATATGATCAAGAGTTTAAAAAATGTTTATACCCAGCAACTTAGCATTCCCACTTTCAAGAGCTTAAAAATAATCACACATTTACACTGATTTATACACAAAGCATTGTTTATAACAACAGAAAATTAAAAACTGCTTAAAAGGCCAACAATAAGAAAACAGTAATTTATTAATTTGGTTGCGATAGAACACCAGTCATCATTAAAAATAATGATTTGGAAACTAATGGCATGGAAAATGTGCATGAAATGTTAGTGAACATTAGTGGGAAAAAGGAGTTTCTATCAAAATATTGCAGTATGTGCATGTATGTAGGGGATGTATGTGTGTACATGCATTTGTGCATGTAAACATATATGTATGTGAACACATATTTCTATGTATGTACACATACAAACATACATGTACATGTATATATATAAAATCCCTTACAATTTGACTTTCACTATAGGAATATTTACTTTAATTACTTGTAAATATTTTTGGCAAAAGTTCACTAACCAATTGCAAAAATATTTACGAGTAATTAAAGTAAATTTAAAAAGCACTAAGAAAATTGAGCACTCACTAGGGAAAGCTCTTGAGGTGACCCTGAGTCCTGACAAGAAGAGGATGTACAGAGCATTGCAGGTTTATCAAACTTGTTTCCTCTAGGAGTCTAAAAATGCTGTGTTATCACTGTCATCTTCCATGCCTTTT
>PVKY010007524.1:0-14848 GCA_004027775.1 Bradypus variegatus
TTTTTTTTTCTTTATTCATTGTCATTTCTTTCCTGCTGCTTGCTTTGGGATTAGTTTGTCTTTTTCTAGTTCCTCTTGGTATACCATTAGGTCTTCGAATTTTGTCCTTCTTTTTTATGTAGGTGTTTAGGTGTTAGGTGCTTTTTATCCACCTGCCTCTGCTGCATCTCATAAGTTTTGATATGTTGTGTTCCTGTTTTCATTTGTCTCAAGATATTTACTGATTTATCTCGCAATTTCTTCTTTGACCCATTGACTGTTTAAAAGTGTGTTTTTAATCTCCATATATTTGTGAGTTTTCCTGTTCTTCACTTTTACTGATTTCCAGCTTCATTCCATTATGATCAGAGAAAGCGTCCTGCATAATTTCAATCTTTATACAATTCTTGTGCCTTTTTTTGTGACCCTATATGTGGTATATCCTGGAGAATGATCCATGAGCACTTGAGAAGAATGTACATCCTGCTGTTTTGGGGTGCAATGTTCTATATGTATCTGGTAGATTTAGTTCATTTATCATATTGTTCAAGTTCTCTGTCTTCTTATTGATCTTTTGTCTAGCTGTTGTATATATTGATGAGAGTGGTGTAATGAAGTCTTTTACTATTATTGTAGAGATGTCTATTTCTCCCTTCAGTTTTGCCAGTGTTTGCCTAATGTATTTTGGGGCACCATGGTTAGGTGCATAAACATTCATGACTGTTATTTCTTTTGGGAGTACTGCCCCTTTTATTATTATATGGTGTCCTTCTTTGTCTCTTATAACACATTTGCATTTAAAGTCTATTTAGTCTGACATTAGGATAGTTACCCCAGCTCTTTTTTTGATTATTGTATGCATGGAGTATCTTTTTCCAACCTTTCATCTTCATCCTATTTTTGTCCTTGTGTCTAAGGTGAGTCTCTTGTATATAGCATATAAATGGACCATAGTTTTTAATCCATTCTGCCAATCTCTTGTCTTTTGATTGGGTAGTTTAATCCATTAATGTTCAATGTTATTACTGTAAAGGCAGTACTTACCTCAACCATTTATCTTCTGGTTTTTATGTCACATATTATTTTTTTTCTCTTTTTACCCTTTTAGTTACCCTTACCATTACTATTCAGTTCTACATTCTCCTCCAAGCCTCTCATCTGACTTTTCCTTTCAACCTGCAGCACTCCCTTTAGTATTTCTTGTAGGGCTCATCTTTTGTTGACAAACTCTCTCACAGTTTCTATTTATCTGTGAATATTTGAAACTCTCCCTCATTTTTGAAGGACAGTTTTCCTGGATAAATAATTCTTGCCTGGCAGCTTTTCTCTTTCAGTACCTTAAATATATCATACCACTGTCTTCTCACCTCCATGATTTCTGATGAGAAATCAGAACTTAATCCTATTACTGTTCCCTTTATGTGACAAATTGCTTTTCCATTGCTGCTTTCAGGATTCCCTCTCTATCTCTGGCATTTGACATTCTGGTTAGTATGTGTCAGAGTAGTCTATCAGGTTTTATTGTGTTTGGAGTATGCTGTGCTTCTTGGAGACAGATATTTATATCTTTCATAAGAGCTGGGAAATTTGGGGCCATTATTTCCTCAAATATTCTTTCTGCCCCTTTTCTCTTCTCTTCTCATTCTGGTACATCCATGATATGCATATTTGCTTGCTTCAGGCTGTCATTCAAATTCCTGAAACTCTGATCAAAGTTTTACATTCTTTTCTCTAGCTGTTCTTATTTGATTGTCCTGTCTTCTTCTCTGCTGACTTTCTTCTGTCTTTTCAAATCTGCTTCTTTATGCTTCTAGCATATTTTTAATCTCTTCTGTTGTGCCTTTCACTCCCATAACTTCTGTTAATTTTCTGTTCATACTTTCAAATTTTTCTTCATGCTCACTCAGTGTCTTCTTAATATCCTTTAACTCTTCATGCATATTTTCCTTCATCTCCTTGACTTGATTTTTAGGAGATTTGTTTGAACATCTTTGATAAGTTTTTCTGAATTCTGTGTCTCCTCCCAAGTTTTAATTTGTTCCTTTGGGCCATTTGTTTCTTAATATGGCTTGTAAATTTTGCTGATGTCTAGGCATCTGATTATCTTGATGAGTCTACTCTGAATGTTAGCTTCTCTCTGTTGCATAGGGTTTTATTTTTGCTTGGCTTTGTGTTGAAGCACTTCTTTAACACTTGGTTCAACTTATTCTCCTGGAATCCTTATCCACTCTGTTTGTTTTTGTTTTGCCTCCATAATTTTTTTAAAACTCTCCTTTCACTCCTTCCAGCTGCTTTTGCTTAGAGGGCAAAGTCTAGGAGGAAGGTCACACCAGAGAGGACTTTCAAAGTCTGTATTTCCTAGCCAAAAGAGGGCTAGGGATCCATGAAAGGGTTGCAGACCAGTTCCAAAGGGCCCTGGGGAGAGGGTCAGGAAAAACATCCAAAAATCTTTTGACAGCTCACTGAAGCTGCACTCTCCTGACCCGCCTAGCAGATAGTGATTTTCAGCAAACTTTTCCCCACAGCCTGTTTCTCTGAATCTCCAGTGACTTCGCCCCTGTCAGGGGAGGGGTTTTAACAATGGCACAGCAGTCCCTGTCCAGGGTGGGCTGAAAGAGCAGCTCAGAGCTAGGACCCAGTGATCTAAACCTGATGATCAAGAGCCATGATATGTACCTGACCTTACCGGGGAAGAGGGCTTGCATGGCCCTCTCTGTCTGCAGGAGCCTGCTAGAAACTGGATCTCAGGTGGCTAGCTTCAAAAGTTGAGGATGGGCAATGGCCATCGCCACTGAGCAATTTACTCACACATTTTTACTACAGTGTCTCAGCCTCTTCATCCTGCTCTTCCCTGGGTGTTCTACAATGCTACCCTGGCCTCCATAGCCTCAGAACAGTTGTTTTACACAGTTTATGCCCATCCATTAGCTATTTTTTGGAGGAGGAGTGAGCACTGCAGCCCCCTACTCTGCAATCTTCCCCAGAAGTTCTCTATCTTGTTCACCATTAAATTTTCAGTTCTGAGAACAGTGCCAAAAAGACAGTTGACCTTCACTAAGGATTCCTCAAATGAATAAATATACACACAGAGATTATTTCTCAGCTTACAAAGGAAGGTTGTGTTTACAAAGCTGTCTTTTAAGACAGTTGTTTAGTATTCAGAATGCACTCCCTTTCAAATAAGCCACAGTATAAATAATGAATAAATATCAAGGCTAACCCACAAAAGTCTACTGGACACATAATGGGCTAAAATTCAGTATATTTACCACAAAAATACTAGAAAAGCAAAAAGATGAACTATCTGTTTCAGTTTGCTAAAGCTGCTGGAATGCAATATACCAGAAATGCTTTTACAATGGGTATTTATTAGCTACAAATTTACAGTTCTAAGGCCGTGAAAATGTCCCAATGAAGGCATCAGCAGGATGATACCTTCTCTGAAGAAAGGCTGATGGCACCTGGGGTTCCTCTGTCACGTGGGAAGGCACATGGCTGGCGACTGCTGGTCCTTCTTTCCTGGTTCTGGTTTCAATGACTGTCTCCAAAATGTCTCTGAGCATCTCTCTCTCTCTGTGCCTCTGAGCTTTTACCATCTTCTATCCTCTTTACAAAGGACTCCAGTAAAGGATTATGACCAACCCTGAATGGGCTGGGTCACCTCTCAATTGAAATAGCCTAACCAAAAAGTCCTGCCCACAATAGGTCTGAACCCACAAAAATGGATTAAAAGAACACGGTGTTTTCTGGGGTACATAAGAGTTCGAAACCAGTACACTATCACTGACAAAACAGAATATTAAAATAAACATTTTAACTTATTTAAATATGAATGAATTACAATTATCATCTATCTTTCATATTGGTAGAAATTTTTGTGGATATTCTGAAAGAGACTTGAGAGCATTTGTAAGGACAGTCAAGGTTTCTGTTCCTGGTTCTTTACTGGGTATCCTTCACTTAAAATTTTATAGCTTTCAGCTTCTTTGATAACAGAAATATCACTAACACTACCCAGAATCATGACCAATCACAACAGGTCACTCTTTGTATCAAAAATGTAAAAAAGCAATCAATGTTACATTTCTTGAACTTGAAAACAGCACTTCAGGTGGTTACATAAATGAAAATCCTTGTTAGGAAAGGTACATGGCAGAACTAAATGTGAAGGAACATGCTGTATACAACCTGCACTCAACTGTTCAGAAAATGGATTAATAAATAGAGAGAAAGGCAGATTAGATACATGGGTATATAGAATGATATGGCAACTGTGGAAAAAATGTTAATATTGGTGGACCTGGGTATCTGAAGGGATAGGGGTATGCTGGAGTTCTCTGTATGGGGTTTGTATTATTTTTGCAACTGTCTCATAAGTTTGAAAGCATTAAAAAAAGTAAAAGCATAAAGAACAGAGTCATTTTCCTGAGGTGTTAGGAGAAAGGAAACTAAGAAGGAAAGGCATTAGAAGGATGCGACATTTAAAATATAACTGAGCTAAGAGCAGTGAATAAGAAGGAAGAAGGAGCCAGTAATAAGCAACCAAGAGAAAATGGGGAAGAAGAGTTTCTCCTGTTAACCACCAGAAAATTTCATCTCCTAAGACAGCTTAATTTTCCTGCCTGGAGTAGCTCTGGGTGGGTGAGAGGAAAGAGAGCCAGTGTGCAAATGATGTTGAAACTTGGGAGGGACTATATATTTCTAATTTGAGGCTCTGTCCCAAATTTGGTTTGGCATGAGTTTTTATGACTAATCTACATGTAGGGTGAAATAAATAGCATCATTCATATCAGGAATACCAACCAACCCTTAGGAGATATTTAGGAGGCAATGCCAGACCTTTCATTCTGGGGAAAAGCTATTCTACAAGAAAACAATTTGAACCAATTATTTTTACACTAAGTTGACAGTTAAGATAGAAAAAAATACACTAAGAGCCAAGAGATACTGCATATGGTCTGCAAGCCTTTTCTGGAGAAATGAATCATGGAATAAAGAGAGGCTGCTTATTTTTACAGTTACATTTTATATTTCTAGAAAAACAAACTACAACGTGGTCTTGATTTCTAAGCATAGGGAAATGAGATTTTTATGAGGGTTACACAACAGAAACATACCACCGGTTGCAGTTACAACTATATGCAAGTCACTGTAAGACCTTAATTAAAACCAAAAACAAATCATGAAACTTATGGCTGTGAAAAAAATTATTCTAATTGAAACATACTTAAAAACTAACAATATGCACAAACATTCTTAAAATACAATTTTCTCTTGCTGAGTCTTGGTTTTGAAATGGCCATACAGCTCACCCCTACTGAATGTTACTACAGCAACAGAACCAAGTACTATGCAAGCATGGCCAAGAAATACTGAGGTTTATGCTGGTGGTACCCCAAGGATTCCAAACAGAGTTTCCATGTGCCTCGAAGGTTGCTGTCTCTTTGTTGCTGAGAGGTTGCTGTCCACACCTCTGTTATAGTGACAGGTGCCAGGACATGGTAACCTTGGTTATCCAGGAAAATCTCAATGCGATCACCAATTTTCTAGCGCATGTCCTTGTGGCTCGTTCTCAGTTTCGTTACACTAATCCCAAACCCCAAAGAGATGTGTCCTTACAAGTCATTTATGGAACAATTCTGTTTTGAGATTTACCTAAAAAAGAAACACACTATAAAGTATTTAGTAACAGAGGGAATCAGAACATGCCCTTTTACTTCTTCCAGTTCAAGTCTTGTTTTGATCTTCTCTGCATCTCCTCCTCTTCCCATGGGAGAAATTTACCAGTAGGGCTTTGCTTTATAAATACCAGAACTGAGAAATACTGGTCAAGTATAAAGACTTTTTAGGGAATTAATCTTGGATTTTTATCCAAACAAGTCAACTCATTTCACAATTTTTTAAAGAAAAAAGATGACTCAGCTTAAGTCATATTTTGACTTGTAAAAAACCATCTCATGATTCCATGAAGAGAAAGCAAAAATCAGATGAACAGGAATGATTTTTAGCTCACACTGAAATTATAAGAAAGGTTAATTTTTACATGAAAATTACATCTACATAAAAATAGATTTCTAGAACAATGCATTATTGACAGTTATGTAGGAAGATAAAGGTATTCATGTAAGTGCTCTTTTTCAAGCAAATTATCAAATATATTGACAGTATTGCACTTTGAAAACAATTATTTTAAAGAAACCAAATATTATAATACAAGAGTAAGGACATCATGGCTAATGTAATCTTTTACTCATAGAAATGTGCATACAACAATTTTTCCAAGGTTTATTGATATACCCTGCTGTTAAATTCAAAGGCAACCATTTATGCTTTGTTATTGATTACTGTCCACAGGAAAAAATACATAGGTAGCCAAGTGATAAATCTGGATTCTGTTCACACTTCTGTTAATTACTGGTGGCTTATAGAAGACCTTGTATTTTGATTGTTGGTATTGGCACTTGAAAATGCTAACAAGACTAAGTTACTGGTACAAAATCCAAAATGTGCAAAAATCAAACATACCTATGGAAATGCAAATATTTTGCTCATGACCATTAATGGCTTTAACTCAACAGCTCTCCTAACTAATTTTGCTAAGTGTTCATTCCTCCTGGGACAGTAACTGGCTTGATGGATATGACTGTGACATATGTTGACACCAACATCTGGTCAGAAATAGGGACATCAATGAACTCCACTCAGTATTTCTACAGTCTCTGCCAATAGTATAAACACTGACAATGCCAAAGCATTTATTTCAATACAATATTTAAGAACATGTCTCCCTTCCATTTAGAGAAAGGATAAAACCTGCTTCCAAACAATGGTGCTCAAAAATGTTTATTCAGTGAATGATGCAATAAAAATGCTTTGATAATAAACCAGAAAACATTTGCCAACATTTAAAACAGAATAATAATATCATGAATGATTATCAGGAATGTCTTTCCTGTATAATGCTCTGTCTGCTAATTTCTATTCTATTTAGAATATGCAAAGCAACTTTTAACAAATATTACGATTTTAAAGAAAGCAAATCCCTAACGTATCCATCCAAGTGTACCATATGCATAAAATAACAGAAAAGAAATATATCAGAATTTAATTTGTGTAATGAAATTGATTAAACCTGAAAACTTCCGGATTACTAATAACTGTGATTATCATTTTAAATTGCTGATAAATAAATTTACTTGCAGAGTTTTTTAAAACTAATTACCCTAAAATATCTTATTAAATATTGTATCATGTTGCATTTATATTTAAAAATTAATTCACTGGAGATTTTATCTCTGAGTAGAGGCAAAGCACTTTGTTCTCTCTTTCTGGGCCCCTCTTAGTGGAACTGTAACAGTGCGGGGGTCTCTCATTTCTTATACAGGGATCTACTGTCACTCTACTATCACTGATTAAGAAAAAAAAAATTACTTGTACTAAAAGTGCCAAAGAGCATCAAGCAAAGTAACTCCAATTCAATAAATTAAGTTTTGGCAATTAGTGACGGCAGGACAAAGTTCTCATCCTGGAACAAGGAGCACTGAATTTCATTTCTTTTTCCAAGATCGTATTTCACCCTTGCATTTCTGAAGATAATATTTAAAAATACACAATCAGTCTTTGCAGCAATGTTTCTGTATGACACATTCCCTAAGTCTCTCAGGTGGCATGCATCAGTTTTTCACTCCATTTGTACTCAAGTTACTCCACTAATTCTCCATCTGAGTCCAAGAGGCTCACTGCCATCATACCAAGCGCTACCTGGAGGATTCACAGCACAGAACAGAACACCTCTGAAGAAGCCTTTATCGTGGAATAATGCCCAAACCAATCACTATAGCCTATTTTGTCATACAGCCGTCAACACTAGGGACTCAAATAACCCAGGCAACACCAGCATCTCCTTGCTTAGTACAAAGAACACAGGCTGGAAGGAATCTTTGATAGTTTTTCTAATCTACTTTCACCTCTCCTTCCTGGCACCGAACTTCAACGTGAATCTACCCTATTGCAAAGACTCCCTTAGAGGAGAATTGCAGAGTCCCTTGGCTACTTGTCTCAACGTTCAGAAAAGT
Organism: Bradypus variegatus; assembly: GCA_004027775.1. Classification (NCBI taxonomy): domain Eukaryota; kingdom Metazoa; phylum Chordata; class Mammalia; order Pilosa; family Bradypodidae; genus Bradypus; species Bradypus variegatus. The sequence goes on from PVKY010007524.1 coordinate 8,055, forward strand.
CTGGAGTGGAACGTAAATTCCAAACGATGTGGTTCCAACACTATTTCCTCTAGTTCTGTCTTTCCAGTTGCAGGAGTCGACATAGCAGTATCCTAATAAGAGCTTAAGAATCCTTAAGGACCCCAAAGTTGACATCCTCCAATCTACTGATAAAACACGTTCAGTGCAAGCATGCAGCTCGAGGACTGAATTTTTTTAGTCTTCAAAAACTAACATCTCATTCGCTCAGACAGCAGAAATGATAACTGCAGTATGGACTAGCTTTCCTGACCAATCTGAAAATGCAAAGCCTTCCTGAGATGCCCGTTTTAGAGGCTCATGTTTATAAACTGCTGGTTTTCTCTGGGGGTGAGGCGGGGGAGGGAGCGGCGGGGGCAGTATTCTTATAAAAGCAAGACGTTGCATGGCTTTGGCAAGTCTCAGTTTGGAGTAAAATTACACCCAAGTTACAAGCCACGGAAATTGGGATTTCAATGGAAATGCTGACCCGACCTTCAAGAAACCAGCAAATTGCAGCCTCTGCTGCTCTATTACTGCTCTCTCCCAAGGCGTAGCATTGGAAAGTCCATGCCCACTTCCTCGGACTAATCAATGTATGAAAAATACGAGAAGGGGGACAGAGTACACAACACCATCCTTTCCAGTGTTCTATTCTTCTTGCTACTCCTTAAAGATAATTCAAAGCACACCTGGAAATTACATGAGTTTGGCTTGGCTCTTTAATATCGAAGACAAACGACCTTTGGAAAATATATATTCACGAAAGTCAAACCATTTGGAAAGCACGGCAATTTAACGCGACAAACTCCTTGGAGCCCCCAAAATGAAGAAAGAAAATGGAAAATGCGTCCCAATCCGGGGAAGGATCAATCACCAAAACAGGTTTTGTTGTGAGTGTGTGTCTTTTTTTAAGCCCACCCAGTAGAGCCCGCTGGCCCAGGTTGCAACAAATGCCCCAGCACCCAGCTTCCGCAGCCTTCCCGGGCTTTGCGACTCGGCTACCCCTTTTTCTGACCCAGTTGCAGCACCACTTCTCGGAACCTCATCTTGGCGAGCCGGGGCTGTGGAGCGAGGAAGCCGTACCTCACACCGCCCGCTGCCACGCTGCTACTCACCCGAGCCGGCTGGTACTACAGACGGCAGCGGCTGCGAGCTGGCCACGCACCGGGATCCGCAAGGGCTGGCGGGCTCCGGCCCCCGAAGACGCGGACATGTGGCTGGAACCTCCGTTCCCCTAGCCGTTGCCTCTGAGCATCTTTCTGGGCGCCCCCAGCGAATGCGAGCGTGGAGGCGAGGGCGAGCGCGCCGAGGAGAGGAGGGAGAGGCAGCGAGCCTGGCCGCGCCGTGCTGCACCGAGCGCTGGGCTCTCCCAGCGAGCTTCCCGGGCCCGCGCGCGCGCCCCCCTCCCGGCCGTCCTCCGTCCCCCGAGCAGCGCGCGCCCCCGTCCTGCGCCGCTATCCCGCACCTCACCACCCAGCGCAGCGCGCCCTTGCACGCGCCTGGCCCCTCGCGGCGCGCGCCAGCCCCAGCGGCGACAGCGTCCTCCCCCGAGCGCCTTCTCCCGGGCTGCTCGCTGCGTTCTCCATTGTTCTGCGGCTGCCTCCTGGGGGTGGGCGGCTGGGGCGTGTGGGAGGTGTCGGCTTAGTTGCCGAAGGGGCGGGGGAAGCCGGGGAGGGCTTACCACTCAGTCTGACCCGAAGTGCGAAAGCGACGCGGGTCCCGGCAAGGCGCGCGGGGGCTGCAGCGCGCCTAGTACCGCCGGCTGCCGGCGCGCGGGGGCTTCCTCTTAGCGCACCAGCTCCCGCTCGGCGCCCCTTGCATCCTCTGTTACTATGGATATCTAGCTCCTCCGCCACCCCCTCCTCGCTCTCTGAGAGGCCGCAGAGGCGAGGCAACTCCGCAGGCGCCCAGGTGACCAGCTCGGCAGCGGCAGAAGCGGTGGCAGTAGCTGCCACCGCCGCTGTCACTGCTGTCGCCGCTGTTGGGGAGAGGAAGAGGAGGAAGAGGTGGAGAAGGAGCGACAAGTCCCGCTCTATCCCCGAGGCTCTATCCCCGGGATTTTTCTTAACCAAGCAGCTTCTACTGTACGACGCAGGAGAAGCCACAGAAATCCTCAACTTATGTGGAGTGGTGGCCCCATCCTATGGGACTTGGTGTCCCAGCTGCTCTCAGAGGAGACAGGCTCCAGTAGACTTCGAGGGTCATAGTTAACATTTTGAGTAAGATTTTGATATGGCTCAAACATCCTCCCCTTTCCCCCCCCCAAGTCGTCCCCCAAGTTTCCACACCAAAGTTACTCTTATACTATTACCAGCTACTGTCCTTGAAGTTCACTTTGGCAAAGTTTTCTCTTCAACACAATGCCAATTAGATGAGGTACATCTGACCTTAAATGACAAAGCTTTTCTTCCACTTTTTTTTTATCTCGATGGCTTTTTTTTCCTCTCCATAAAAATAATTTGTAGCTTACAGACTGCTTAATACCATTATATCTGAATTAGCATATCTGACAACCCACGCGCTTTAGTTCTTTGGCATTTCAACGTTCCATACAAAAGTGAGAGTTGCCCACTTAGTCTCAGATTTGTCCATACCTAAGAACCACAGGTTCCCACAGAGGATCAACAATCTGTGTGTGTGTGGGGGGGGGGGGGAGTAACAACACAGCACCAGAGCAGCCTGTGAAATAGATTAGATGGAAGCTACTACTTTAAGAAAAAGTTGTTAAGGAAGTTTATAGCAGTTTGATGAATCCCAACCTATACAGTTAATCAACCCTGTTGTTCAAGATACTTCCTAAACTTTGAAAGTATGCATTCATTGCTTTAAAGCAAAAGAAAACAAAGATTTTTTATCAGCTGCAAAACTTCAGGCACTAAACTAGAAATGTGAATCTTTCTACAAAAATAATAAGTAACATTTACTGAACACTTGTGATTTACCAAGCATCTATACATTATCTTATTTAATTCTTACAACTTTATGAGTTAAGTTTTATTATTATCCTCAATTTCCAGATGTAAAAAAAAAACTTAGGTTTGTAATCAATAGTTGTAGGACAAAGCTCTCTTCCTTAAACAAGAAAACACCAAACACCCACTGTTTTGCCCCACCTCATGTCATTGTCTGCTTTTGTGAACTTAAGGTAAATAGTACACCCAAAGCCACTCTGCTAGCAAGTAGCAGGGCCAGGACATAAACCCAGGCCTCTCAGGCTCCGGAGTGGGAGCATTTAACACTAAGGGGAGCACATCTCCACTTACTTAAGGATTCCATGATGCTTTTTGCTTTTACATTTTATATGTATAGAATCAGAGACAGACTGGACATGACCTTGACTGGTGTACTCTTGAATGAACCTGACTTGACCACCTGACTGAGCATATTTGGAGATCTCTGTTTTTCGAGATCAGCAGATTTTCGGTGGGTTTAGAAGGCAGGTCACTTGTTTGTATTTCTCACTCTGCAATCTAAATGCCTGTGATTTGAGATAGAAGAGGCATTTTCTTGATTTCCCAAGAAACTAAGTTATTACAATGACATTTCCTGTGACATCATTCTCTTGTGAATATTATTCCCAGGGAACAATATTGGGCTGTTTCAAAGAGGTGTCATTTGTAGCAACGAACTACAGGCTCTTTGGAAAGGATGTGTACTATCATTTTTTCATCGTGTCGAAGCCTCTACACTCTAGAGTTATTTGGGAACTAGAGTTCATCTTTGTGTCTTCATCACCTCCAGAGAGAATGATGGAAATCGAATTCTGTATCAGCATTTGTGCTTGCCTGGTGAAAACTCTTCTTGGAGAGCGAGCTGGGAGGGAAAGCCGCTGTCCATGGTGGCTATTAAGATGACCCATTCAGCACAATTAGCTCACACATTAAGTACTGTAGCCCTGGAAATTAACTTCAACATGGCACTAATGAAATTTGATGATAACCCTTAGGTATGCATATTAAAACATTAAGGTATTATCAGTGTAATCTCCTACTGGTTGTGTTAAGAACAAATAATTCACAGAAGAATGATTTTTACTCTTTCGGCACTAAAATAGCCCCAGTCCTAGTTGAAATTTTCGACGTTTTTAGGTTCCAGAAATAGCATAAAGGATATAAGAGATAGCCTACTCAAACTCACTCATACTATAGAAAAGGAAATTGAGGCTTGGAGATCTTAAGTTACTTGCCAAAGACCCATCCTAATTAGAGGCAGCAGTAAAACCATGAATCTTCGCCACTTGTTCAGGACTCTTACTTTGATACCATGGTGTCCCAGGATATCCTGTGTCAGACTCATTTTTCTTCCTTCAGTAATTTTACTTTTTACTAAAAAAATCGGTCAAGTTCCAATTTACATCACTTAAAATGTGGATAATATATAGTCTTTATGTTCTCTACTTAGAGGGATTTACCTCTTATTGTTAATACTCTGCTTACATTAAGTAATATATTGTTTCCTGCAAAATGAGACAATTTAGAAAAAACTCTTATAGTACCAATTTCCAACTTCCCAGTCTTCCCAGTGTAAAGCAAATCATCCATTCCATTACAGGTCATCAAGAATGCAACTCTTTCCAACTCTAACTGCTGATTTAAGAACAGTAATTTTATATCAGAAAGGACTAGCATTCGGGATTCCTCAATTTCCTTTATTCTTCCTGTGTATTAAAAAATTATACAGAATATGGTGTTGAATATACCAGTCTCACAAAGTCCCAAGATTGGGGTAACTTCCTAAGGAGATATGTAAAATAATGATATGAGGCACTTTGTACAGATGTAGAGGAATAGAATTACCATGATTTAATCATTTGTTTGGTGGTAATACAATGCAATAGTTATGCTCTCCAACTCTGAAATCAGACCTGTGGGTTAAAATCATGACTATTTCACTTAATAGTTATGTGATCTTGACTAAGTTACTTAATTTTTTTGAGCCTTAGTGTTCCAATTTATAAAAGGAATGTGATAATAACAGGACTTCTTTCATAGAGGTATGGTTAGGACAAAATGTCTCTTTGATATGTCAACTTGGCAAGGCTAAATTTCCCAATTAGTCAGTCAAACGCTAATCTAGGTATTGCTGTGAAGGTATTTTGCAGGTCTGATTAAAGTCCATAATCAGTTAACTTTATTAAGGGAGATTATCCCAGGTAATCTGGGTAGGCCTCATTTAATCAGTTGGGAGACCTTCAAAGCAGAACTGAGGCTTCCCAGAAGAAAAAGAAATTCTACCCGTGAACAGCAGCTTTAGTGTCTGTCCGAGAGTCCCAGGCTGCCGTTTCTGGTGGCATGCTCAAACAATTTCAGACTTGCCTAGCCAAATTTATAGTTAAGAGTATAACAGTCAAGTAAAAGCTCTCGCCTAATCTTAGCTTATCCTAGTATTCAACATTATATCTTACAGCTTTTAGTTTGTTTTTAGCAAAGAAGAAATAATTTCAAAATTTCATTTAAAAGCAGGCATGGACAAACTACTTAAATAGAAGTTGCTTCTGTCCTTCAGGATTATAATGCTAAACCTACAAGACTTAATGTTGGAACTATCTTGCATGAGTAAACAAAGTCCAGGAAGGTAGTCTCAGACAGAAATAGTATTAAAAAGGTGATGAAGTAAGAGAGAGGCTTTTGACTTTATATTAAAGATATGATAAGCCAATTCCCTACAATGAGTTTCTTAATATCCATCTCCTACTGGTTCTGCTGCCCTGGTAACTGATACATGATATAAAGCATTAACTGTGTATCTGGCACATTATAAGCATGCCAAAAATGTTAGCTAAATTATTATTTTTTTAAATCTTTATTGGGTTCTGGAATAGAATAGAGATAGGTACATGTTACCTTCCACACTAGCAATTCCAACCATGAAGAGAATGAGTCTTTTGGTAAAATTTCCAGGAAAATAAGGAAAAAGTACCAGTGGTGTTGGTTCCTCTACCTGGAGCTATGTATGCAAGTCTGGCATGACTAGCCTTCCTGGGTTAGGAAGACAATGAGAAAAGGCAGACGCGCCTCCCAACAGACCCATGTAGATTTGGTGCCCGAAACCAGGAAGATCAGTTTTCCTGGATAAATCACGGAAATTATGATGTAATACGATTTCACTTATGACTGCTGATCTTAAGCTAAATACAGTTACATACTTTGGAGAACGATTCTAAGAATTTAGGGGGAGGGATGCAAATTTATATTTAAGAGTATAACAGTAAATAAAAGCTCTTGCCTAATCTTAGCTTATCCTAGTATTCATTCAACATTATGATATCTTACAGCTTTTAGTTTGTTTTAGGCAAAGAAAAAACAATTTCAAAATTTCATTTAAAAGCAGGCATGGTACAAACTACTTAAATAGAAGTTGCTTCTGTCTTTCAGGATTATAATGCTAAACCTACAAGGCTTAACGTCGGAACTATCTTGCATGAGTAAACAAAGTCCAGGAAGGTAGTCTTAAATAGAAATAGGATAAAAAAGTGACGAAGTAAGAGAGAGGCTTTTGACTTTAAATTAAAGATATTTAAGGTCAACTATACAAATATACATGTTTTAAATTGTGTGTGTGCATATGGTATAATAGTTGGAAAGAGCTATCCCATGATCCTTTATACCATGTTGGTTTTTTTTTAAAGGTAGCATTATAAAAGTTCTTTCTCTTGTTGTACAAAGATTTATTGAATGCCTATGATGTCAAACATTGTGTCATGTACTGTGAAATACGAAAGTAAATTAGAGATGGACTTTAACTCTGTGAAACTCTTTCTCTGTTTATCCCTATGGATTACAATGAACATGTGA
>PVKY010007525.1:0-14845 GCA_004027775.1 Bradypus variegatus
GGATACTTTAACCCTCAGGTCCTACCTCAGTTTCCTCAAGTGCTGAAGCAAGGGCTGAGAGAAAGAGATGAGATCAATTTTCACACCATATCCCACTCAGAGTTGGGTTATAGAAGGACTTTCTTGAGCCCCCATCATTATAGTAACTGCTCTTCTCTGAAGGCCTTCTTCATGCATTGTGTTTTATTTGCTATCCCAGCTATCCTAAAGCAAAGGCTTACTGGTATTAGTTCCACTTTACAGATGAGGAAACAAGGAAATGGAGGCTGAGACTGGTGATCTCACTGCTCAATGTAACAAAGATAGTAAGAAGCCAGGGAGGGTCTGCAGGTAGGTTGGCGAATGAGTGGTTGGCTAAGCTGCTCCTAGAGCCCTCCCCTTACCTGGCAGCCTGAAGCCAGTGGACCTCTGGGGTCCAGAGCTGAATGGTGAGGGTAATTCCTGGACCTCGTGATGTAGGAACAGTGCTCATCACTCTGAAAGGTCCTCTGCTTTATGTCCCTTGACCCAACTTGGACCCAAAAGCAGTGTGACTGACAAGAGAGAGAACGAAATAGACAGTGTCCTCACACTCAAGTCCCCACTTTTGTGTCTTTTTATATCATCTGGAATTGTGCAATTTCAAAGACTTTTATCTCTGGAAAAGTCTGAATCTGGTGACCTCTCATTTGCAGATTAGGGGCCTTTGCATATGCTGTTCCCCCTCCCTCTGATCAACTTAACATGTTGAATAAATGAATGGCCTTGGAGGTTGATCACCTAGTTTCAGCCGACAGGAAGCTCATAAGCAAAGTCAGGGTTTATCCTGTGGGGCCCTGTTACCTCTCAAAGTGTATCCCTGGACAGCAGCATCAGCATCACCTGGGAACTTTTTATGAATGCATATCCTCTGGCCCCTTCCAGATACACTGAATCAAACTCAGGGGTTGGGACCCGGCAGTCTGTATTTTCACAGGCCCACCAGGTCAATCGGATGCGCTCAAGTTTGAGATCCCCTGGCTTAAGGTTTTGGAGCATTTCTTCCCCCTCTTTCTACCCTCCCCAACCCCCACCATGATAGCTGTAGCTTACATCTGTATTTTATTACCATCGGCTTCCTAATCTTTCTTTGAAGTTGATAGTGGTATAAGCTATAAATAGATCACTTCTAGTCCAGTTCTCCCCATTTTACAGATGAGAAAAGGGTGGCTAAAAGGGGGAATTAATTTACCCATTTGTCAAGTGGGGGATAGAAGAGGCCAGGTTTTCCAACTTCTGGTCTCAGGCTTTCATCAAGGGCATGTTCTGTGCCTGTGCTGTCTAGACTTGCGGAGAACTGGAAACGTGTCTCCTTATTTCAACTCCAGGCACCATATTGCTGTGGGTACAGGTTGCCTTTGGTCGCGCTTCCCACCGCGTGCTCCCTTATGAGCTGGGGAGGGGTGGGGAGGTGCCCCATCTCTAGCTGTGCGTGGGCACGTGTGCGCCCGGTGGGGCGCGCGCCCCGGGAGCACGCTGGGGGCTACTCCGCCCCTCCCTCCCTTCCTCCTTCCCTCCCTCGCGGGTAAACTCCGGGCATCCATCAGTCTGTTAATTGCACTAATTAGAGATCGCGGAGGTGTTAATTGGAAAACCCTGGTATTGTGCCTGTTTGGGGAAGAAAACGTCAATAAAAATTAATTGATGAGTTGGCAAGGCGGGCGGCGCGGGTTCGCGGCGAGGCGCAGGGTGTCGTGGCAAATGTTACGGCTCAGATTAAGTGGTTGTTAATTAAAAAGCTACGGTAATTAATACTCCCTTCGCCATCTGGGCCCGCGAAAAGGCACAAAAGGTTTCTCCACGTGTAGGGCTCCCCGTGTCGTTTCCCTTCCCGCACAAGCACCCCAGCCCCTGGGGTCCCCCTTTGGCTCCAGGGTAAGTGGATCTCGTCACTTCCTGTCAGGAGGGGTCGGGGCGGGCTCGGGTTAGCTCCGAGAGTGCCCTTCGTTGCGCGGCCGCGCGGGTTCTTCGAAGGACCAGGAGCCTGGAGGGGAAGTGGGAGCCCCCAGCGGCCCGCAGACTCCCCTAGAGCGGAAGAGGCGGCTGCGGCTTTGACCCAGCTTCCTTCCTTCGGATGGTGTCTGCAAGAGCCTTGGGTCCTGGCAGAAGGCTCTGAGGTGCTCTGGCTCCTCCAAGGGGAACCCGGAGGGATAGGAGACTAGGACGAGCCCAGAGTGCCGCCCAGAAATCCCGGACGACCCAAGATGGCCCAGCCTCCATGTCCTCCCCTGTTCCCCAAACACATTGTAGGAAAGTGGTCTGGGAAGGCTGGGGTAGGAGATGAGAGCTCCACGTTTTAGCAGTCCTAGAAGACCCTTCTGAACTCCCCTCTTGATGTGTTGTAAAGAAGAAAAAGGAGTTGCCACTTGCCCAAGGTCACACAGCTGGGCCTTGAAACCAGGTGGCCTGATTCTCAGAGTTTTCCCCTTTTCTTCTGCAGGTGCTCACTGCTTTGTTGAGAAAATGGGTGACTGGATTGGGAGGGTGGAGTATGTGGAGAGAGAGCAGAAGGACCACTGTGTGCAGGGAGGAGGGGGCTCCTGGAGGGTGGAGCCCTTTGGGAAAGGGGCCACAGCTGTAACGCAGATGTACACTCCATGACTCCCACCAGCCACTGGATCCCTGTGGCTTCCTGTCTAGGGATTTTTACTCCTGGAGCTCCCAAGCCAGAAGAGACATTCAACACTGTCTCTCCATGTAGATGGGGAAATTGAGACCCAGAGAAAGAGAAAGCAAAAGATTCACAGTTGGATTGTGACTAGGCCAAGGCTTGGGTCCAGGCCACCTGGTGTCTGGGTCACTGCCTTCTTCCGTAGCTAGGATCCAGGCTCCAGTGGACACTGGCTTCCTTCCCTCCCCCCATGCCAGTTTAGTTACAGGGTGCCGATAGCCAGGCCTTCCACCAGCAGTTCAGCTCACCCCATTCCTAGCTGGCTGGGCCCCAGGCACCCCAGGCTTGCTTGCCCACAGTGCAGGGAACCCCATGGAGAGGCAGGCAGGAGGCGTGTGAGGCTTCTTTCTCATCCTTGGAGGGCAGAGGTGAGGGTGCAGAGATTGCCTAGGAGCACCTGCCATGCAGGTTTGGAGGGAGATGTAGGTGGGCGGGTGGGAGCCTGGAAGGAGGTATATGGGTGTGTGTCAGCAGGGAGTGGGCAGAGCATGCCACATGGGAATTAATGCCATTCATACACCCTGCGGAAATGATTTTTCAAATGCATATAATCTCAAGCATGCAAATGAAAGGCTTGCTTCACCCTGTTTAATATGAATGATCAGCCCTTGAATAGCTATTATTACATGCCACATTGCAGCAATTAAGTTGTTCACTGGGTGTGGCTCTGTAACCCCCCCAAGTAAAAAGACAGAAAAGAAAGGGACACCTCTGTTTGCATCCTCCTCCTTCCTTTTTTCTCCCTTTTTCCAAACTTGCTGTCTAAATGATAACTTTATGGTGTGTATGTGAGGTTTGGGGGGGTAGGGGAGACACTCTCCTTTCTGCTGGATTCTCTTTCCTTTCTGCTGTGTGTACACCACCCCCCTCCCTACCCACCCACCCGGAGGCGGCTCTGGTCTTTGTCCCCCAGGGCCCCAGAGTTCTGAGATCTCAGAGAAGCTAGACTTGGAATCAGGATGGGCAGCTGTTCTCCACTCCCAGGAGGGCCAGAGTTGAGGGAGAGGGAGGCCAGGGTAGGCCCCTGCTGTCTCCCCACCCCTCTCATGTGGCTGAGACCCAGGCCTGAGTGAAAGAAGGTGCTCCGGGCCCAGCAGGCTGCTGGAGGGGCCCAGGGGGGGTGGTGGTTGTGGGGCGGGGACTGGAGCCCTGTGCTCTGGCTGGTGGAGGATGGGGCCCACCCCATCCATCATGAGGCGGCCACTGGCCCTCAGGCTGACACGGCCATTAAGGCCTTAGACCAAGTGCTCAATCTCTTCCAAACCATCACCCCCATCCTCACCCTGACCCCTGGCTCAGCTCCTCTCAGAACCCAGGAGCAGGAGCCGCAGCTGAGAGGGTGGGGGGAGCAGGGACATCCGGAGTCATGGACGGAGAGGGGCCACAGGAGCAGTGATGGGGCACACGCATGAACCAGTGGGCTCCCCTTACACTCCTGGCCTTCGCAGTCCTCTCACTCCTCCCCTGTCTGCTTCCAGCAGGAATAAAAACAGGGCAAGTAGCCCGGTGCAGTGAGGGGAAGAGTTCTCCTGAGTGAGAGGAGGGAACTGGGGGGGCGGGGGAGGGTATGCTCTTGGGATCTGCCATCTGGGAAGGAGCTAGGGATATAACAAACCAGTCTTTAACCTGCGCAGTCCCCACAGCCTGTTGGGTCAAGGCTTTTGCTTAGGCCAAAAGGCAGTCAGGAAGAGAAGAGAGAACACTGGGCTGGCTCCCACGGGGTTTTCCGGCAGCTCGTGTGGCTTTTGCCCCTGGATGATCACTGTGTGATCTGGGCCAAGTCTTTGATCTCTCTGAGCCTCAAGAGTCCCCTTCTTTACAATTAGGGCAGGTGGGAAAGCGCTGAAGCTTATGGAGCTTACTCTGCTCATCTTTACATGTGCCGTTTTATTTACTCTGAGGACTTGCTGAAGCTTCTGTTCTACAGACAAGGAAACTGAAGTGCAGGGAGTTGAAGAAGCATGCCAAAGGGCAGTGGTGGACACCAACCGTGTCCTGTTGACTGAAATCCATGTTCCTCCCAAGGAGCCATAGCTCTGGGGTAGATGGGGACACCCCAGAATTTGAGAACAGCTTGGCATACTAAACTAAAGGTCCTCACATCTTCTTCACAGTCTGCAAGTTCAAGCCCCTGAGATACCAGAACTTCCATGGGTTGTGGAGGGATGCTCAGGTGTCATCCTCCTCCTCGCTGCCCTGGACCACCCCAAACACATCCTCTCTCTTTCTGGAGATGTTCCAGGCACGCTGTGAGAGGCTATGGGGACTAGTACTGCCCCCTGCAAAGCAAACACTTCCATCTTTGCCTAGGGTAAATCCCCTGACTCTCCAGACCCTCCATTGTTCCACCTGTCAAATTGGGATGATGACAACGATCTCTCACCACTGCAGTGGGGATTATGATGCCTAAAGACAGTGAATACATATTTATTGAGGGTCTACTCCGGGCTAGGCACTGGGCTGAGGGATTTAGAGCGGAAGGCGGGAGAAGCCGGACCTGGCTGTCTTCACCACACACCCTGGCTGCACACTCTATGCTCAGCTGAGGGGCAGGAGCCCCGTATGTACTCGGTCAGTGGCAGCCATTTTTGCTGTTGAAGGAACGTTGACCAGGGTCTTTCTCTGTGCAGGGGAGAGAGACCTTGCCGTGGGGGGCTCCCTATACGGAGGGGAACCAACACCAAGGCCAGAACAGGTGTGAGGGAGCAACATGGTGGTGCCCCAGGGAACAGCTCATCTGCCTTTAGGCCCCTGCATTGCCTCTGCTCAGCCCCCCAAGCTCAAGCCACCGTTCCCCACCCCCCAAGCCCGGGCCCGGGGGGCGGGGCCAGAACAGGTTTCGGATAGGAGGGTGGGTGCAGGGGCGGGGCCTCCTCCCCTCCCAGCAGGGATGTCCTGGGATTTGAAGAAATGGGTTGGAAGGTGGGAGTGGGAGCAGGCCAATGGTGTCAGCTTCAGTCTGGAGCTGCCCCTTACCGGGGCCTAGGGGAAGGGTGACGTTGGGAGGGACTGCACCCCATGAAGGGTCCCAGGAGGGGTCCGCGGGAAGTTGAGCAGGAGGAGAGGCCCCAGGAACGGTGGGATTCGGTGGTTGCTGTGTCGTTGGGGGCGGGGTGCACAAATGTGGATGGGCATCGGTTGCTGCCCCGGGTGGAAACGGCCCTGCCCGGCCAGCCTCGAGCCTCAGCCCCTCCCGCGTGTCTCTCCTCCCCTCCAGGTCCCGCTAGAGCGACATGATGGTGGAATCCGCCTCGGAGACAATCAGGTCGGCTCCGTCCGGTCAGAACGGCGTGGGCAGCCTCTCCGGGCAGGCTGATGGCGGCAGCGGCGGGGCTGGGGCCGCAGGCACGGCCGGAGGCGGTGCGGGCAGGGAAGCGGCGGCGGGCGCAGACAGCAACGGCGAGATGAGTCCTGCGGAGCTGCTGCACTTCCAGCAGCAACAGGTAGGAGCCGGCGCCCCTCCCTGGCCTCCGGGGAGAAGAGGATCCTGACAGGCATCATCCACTCCAGCCGGGCAACCAGGGCACTGCTGCTCCCCACCAGGCAGCCTCACTCCAAGGACCCTCCTGCCCTGGGCATGCCATTCTGATGGCCGCCTTGAGGCTGGGGGAGCGCACACAGCGTTCCAGAGGGAGAGCAGTGGGACTCAGGAAAGCCTGAGATCCTAGAGCTTGGGGCAGCCCCAGAAATGCCAGCAAGGATAGACACCTGGCAGCCCTTTCCCTAGGATTGCAGGCTTAAGGGGATGCATCTTGGGTTGGTGGGTGGGTGGGTAGGCGTCTGGGCTCCCGGCTGCACAGCAGCTAGTAAACTAGCTGGTAAGTTAAAGAGGCCCAGGAGGGAGGCCCAGGCTTTAGGTGTGAGTGCATTCAGTGCTGGGAGAGGGGCACTGTGCACTCTGGGGTATCTTCACTTTGTTTTAAAACATTCCCTGCCTTCATCTCTGCCTGGGTCCCTGATCCAAGCTGTGAAGAGATTAAACTTTCAGCCACCAGCGGCCAAAGCAGCTGGGAAAAGGCCAAGAGAGGAAGGCAAAGGCAGATCTCCATTTTTAGGGCTCAGACTGGGAATCCCTGTCTGTGCCCCCTTCCTTCTTCTACCCCCATTCTCCCCACCCTGAATTGCGGAGTTCAGGAGTTCAGGACCAGCCTCTCTGAGGACTGAGAGGCACTAGGGTGGGGAGCCTGGTTGGGTGATGACAAAGCAAGGGCCCCAGGTCCCTGCCCCACCTGGGAAAAAGGGAGAATCATGCTTGACAAGTTTAGGAAAACCGGCCCAGCCAGCCCTGGCTTTGGGATTCTCCTCTTATTTGACTCTGCTCCTCAAATCACTGCTGGTGGTGCTGGCCCCTGGGGGCTCTGCTGGGAATGCAGAAAAGCAGGGTCCTGCACACACCTCCCTGCCCAGTGCCCCCAGCCCTGCCTCATGTGTGCACAGATGTGTGTACCTACATTGCCATCACACCCTCCCCATCCCTCATGGCACTTGCTCTCTCCCCAGTTCCTCCAGCCCTGCTCCCCACCCCACTGCCACTCCATAAGCCCCAAGGGGCCATTTCCCACCACACTCCTTGGACCAGGGGTCAAAGAAGGAGGAGGCAGCACCGTCAGAAGTCCGGTACCCCTGCACTGAGCTGGAATTGAAAAAAAAAGGATGATTCCAGCCAGCCACCCTGGCTAAGTTATGTGTCTTCCTGAGCCTTGGCCTCCTTGGTACCTACAGGACTCAGTTGTTAGGATCAGTTCAATGTGGGTGTGAAATGCCTCTACACACCGGCTGGTTGATGTGGATGTGAATGGAATTAAGAAGTCTAAAAAATCACTTCCCTTTGTAATCCGCGGAGAGTGGAGCAGGAGGGGTCTGCCTCCTTTCCACAGGGAGATGGTCCTTGGGAATTCACTGGCCTCTCCCAAGCCTTCCTAAGGAGGTTCTCTGGGGAAGAAACCCACAGAGCCTGTGCTGTCTGCTGGAGACAGAATCAAAGGACAAAATCCCATCCTTTATCAAAATAATAACACACCCCACCAAAAGTCCCAAGTCCACCCACTTCGTATGGCCAGCTTTTCTCCTCCGGAACCCTCTGCAGGCAAAGCTATGACAGATTTTGAGTGGGGCAGGAGGGAATACCAAAACTAGAGAGTTTCTTTTGAAAAATCACTTAAAGTGAAGAGTAAACACAGATAATTGGATAATTGGGGAGACGTTTAGGGTGGGGAGAGACAGAACTGTCTGTACTGATCAGGTTTCTTCATTCTCCATTGCACAAAAGCTGTGTTTTACCATCTATATTCCAAGTTCCCGTTATTTCTGTTTGTTTTGGGGAATATCCCAAAGGCCTGGAAAATCCTGTATCTGTTTCACAAATAAACTGGGGTGGGGATTTGGAGGCAGGCAGAGGGCTGTTTTACCCATTTGGGCTCACTATGGGCATAGTGCCCAGGCCAAGGAAAATATTTGAGACTTTAAAAAGGTTTTGTTGGCTCCAAACTATGAAAAGAACCCTGCAAAATTGAAATTACAAAATTTTTAATTAATGTGAAACAGCCCATGGACTGTACCCCTGATATATGAACGAGGCTTTTGGGGGTGCCTCGGGGTTAGCACTTTCTGGTGCCTCAACAATAAATGTTCCTATTTGTGGTGTACAACAACTATAGAAAGAGCTTGGCCTTCAGCTTCCTCCAACCTGCCTCTCAACCCCAGCCATAAGCAGGGAGTCAGTCCTTAAGGACAAATACCTTGCATCTGTTTGGAGCTTTGGGTCCCTCACATACACTGTGTCATTTAATTGCCTCACCATCCCTGGAGGTCATTTTATTCTTCCCATTTCACAGATGAGGAGGCAGCCCAGAGGTGAGCATGAACTTGTCCAGGTGACACAGTAAAAGCTGCAGCTAGACCTCAGGGCTCCCTATTGCCAAATTGGGGCTCAGTGCATCCTCTTCCCTGCTCCTACCCCATGCAGGCCCCAGTGGGAGATGGCAGGAGCAAGGCCTTAAACATGGTAGGGTGTAAACAAAATAATTGTCTGGTAATGAGTGAATAAGGGCACTGCTTTCCCAGCCTAAACAGGCTCTTTAAACAAAAAACAAGCACTAGCCCACTGACCTTAAGTAGCCGTCCTAGCACCAACTATGAACTCCAGGGAAAGGGGGTAGGGAGTGGGTTTGTGGGCGAGACACTGGCCCTGTCCTTCTGGGCTCTTCTTGGATCTCCAAGCCCCCCTCTCTCCGTCTGTCTGTAGGACCCTGTCCCTCTGCTCGGGTAAACAAGTCCGGAAATGCAGTCCTGGCCTTTGGGGATAATGAGTTGACAGAGGAGAGAGATGAATAGGGCAAGTCAGAAGTCAGGCTGGTGATAGGACTTCAGGCTGAAGCAAACAGTGCTGAAGAGCAGGCACTTGTTTCCATGCAACGAGCAGACCAGGAGCTTGTTCAAACAGAGCCCGGAGGTGGCGCAGGTTGGGGGTGGGTGGATAGTGACCTGGCTTGGCTGCCATGCAAGGTCTGAATAGAGAGAAGGTCCCGGGCTGGCTGCCCCATTTCGGTGTTCAAGGCCCCAGCTTCCCACTGCCTCCTCCCAATGCCCTTGTTGGTGAGTGGCTACCACCTCCACTCTGCCCTTGGGGCTTTCACCAGGTCTCCAGTCTCATCCCCTCATGCGGAATCTACCCCGAGTACAGTAGGCCTTGGCACCTCATTGATTCAGCAAACGTGCATTGAAACTAATTTTGTGCCGGGCACTATGTGGCCAGCTGCAGGAGGTGACCCCCAGCTGTTTAAGTATACCCTGGACCCGGTAGAGTACTGGCTGCCCATCACCAAGGCAAATCCCCTGTCCTATTGACCCCGCATATTTCCCCTCCACATGGCTTTTTTCTTTGAAGGCTGCCCTTCCATTGTACCCTAATCTGATATCACCTGTATGAAAGTATTTCTAGTGTGTGTGGGGAGGGAGGGTGGAGTTCTTCCCCAGGGAACCCACAAATGCCCTTTGGGCACTCTGAAAGGGGGCACTGAGGGCTGGTAGAAGTGTGTATCGGCTTTTGGGAGTTGGAGGGCCTGGGGAGTCTTGAGGAGTGGGCACTCTGGCGGAGGACAGCTGGACTTGGGGCCAGGAGGGCTTCACCGGGCAGTGGGGGAGAGCCGAGCTGCTGGCAGCTCGCTAAAAGGCGTCCTGGGCCTCCAGAGTGCGCGCTCCCATTGTCCATGGGCTGTGGGGGTGACAGGTCAGTGAGGGTCACTGGAGGGTTGCTTAGCGTCTGGGAACTCCTACCGCAGTTGCCTTGGCAACCGGGGCCAAATCCCACCACGTTCACATCCTGTGGGGAGATTCAAAAGGGTCGGGGGGCTCTGCACATTAATGGGCTTTTAAATCACCCCCTCCAAAAAGATGGGGGTGGTGATCAGGGAGCTGGGGGAAGGGAAGGACAAGAATGCAAGAGACTTTTCTTTCCTTTTCCTCTCCCATCTGGCTCTCCTCTGCCCAAGCTACTTAGGGGGGTGAGGTGGGAAGGGGAGGCCCCAGAGGTGAGCCAGCACCCCCCACCTCGTCACACACACAGTCAACGGTTGAATTTACTCATCCAGGCTGGCACCTTTCTCTTTGGGACTCCCTCCCTCTCGCCCCAGATTTTCCTCTTTCATCTCTGGTCCCCACACCTTCTGGACTCTCCTTTTCCACAGGTGCTGGGCCTGTGGAGGAGCTTTAGAGACTCCTCCAACTGGTAAAGTCCCTCACTCCAGCAGCTGCTGGGAAATGTTTGGAAACTGCTCCTCCCTCCCTCAGCCTGGAAAGAGTGAGAGGAGGGCAGGGGGGAGGTGGGGCTGGAGAGCAAGTTGACCTGAGGTGTGGTTGCAGGAGGATGTATCGGGGAGGAGGCCTTCTTGTATTCCTTCTTGTACCCCTCCTGGGCTCTAGCCAAGGGCCGCCCTATTTTGTGTATCTGCTTCCCAGTCTCCCCCCTAGGAGGGAGCTGCACTATGGAGGGAGTGTGAGGAGGTGGGGAGGGGGAGAAGGCCCAGGGCCTGGTTGGGGAGGGGTATCCCCAGACCTCTGCTTTCTTGGGAGTAGGAAGGAGCCAGCCCTCTCTACCAGCAGGAAAGGCTCCTGCCTTCCCGTCTGATATGGAATTCGGAGACCTTTTCTCCCTGCTCCCTCACCCCCTTTTATGCCAGATGTCTTGTCCTTACTGCTTAGGATTTTGGGGACAGGGTAGAAGATAGAGAAGGCGAGAGAATGTTTCCTCTTCTGATGATGAAGAATTTAGCATGAAGGATTTGAAGTGCAGAGGGCCTCATCCTAGAGCCACTCCACCAGGCAGAACTCAGTCTTGAACCCTCAAAACATGCCCAGGGAAGTGGAGGTGCGTTCCCAATGAATGGCTACTTTTTCTGCTGGGGGGAGCTCCTTTATTCTGAGAAGCCCCAATGGGAGTCCTTTGGAAGGGAATTGCATGCCCCTAAACACACCTACTCTAAATCCTACACTGTAGCCCCTGCAGTACAGGCCAGGGTGAGAGTAGGAAGCTCCTCCTGGCTCTGAACCCAGCCCTGGGAAAGACCTGCTTCCAGAGAACTCCACAGACACAGCTCCGAAGTGCATCTGGGCACGTACCCTGAGCGTGAGACCCACCCGCACTTCAGCACCATCACCTGCGCCCACCACCACACTGCGCTATTCCAGCTCCTTCCCGGATGCCATCCCTCCCTTCCAGGCCCAGTCCCCAAAGCTCACACCGGGGACTCCTGCTCCTGCAAGCCCACCGCCTCCCCCACAGTGCACTTTTGGCCTGGGGAAGCTGGGCAGCAGGCTGCATGCTTAGCAGTGGGCCCAGGGCTGGCTGCTGGGGGCACAGGGAAGGGGGAGAGAAGGAGCCTTTCTAAGGAACTCCTTTCCTTTTTCAGTACTGTTGGGTTCTTTTGTTAATTCTCATATGCCTAAGGCTAGGGGTGGGTTCCTTGAGGATGGGAAACATTTTGGAGACTTTGATGGGGAAGGGGTCCTGAAACTGGGCTGTGCACGGGGTTAAGAGCTGCAACCCCCCTCTCCCCCCAGACCTGTCTGTGTCTGTGCTTTGCTGGTTTTCATTTTAATGGTTCTAATTTGAGAATGCGCCAATGTCATTTTTATGAGGTTGGTGTAAAAAAAATTTATAGCCTTTTCCAAAACCTTTTTTTTTCTCCCAAGAAAAAAGGTGTAGAATCACTTGAGGGGTTTTACAGTCTCCTTTCCCCCACTCCCCCTTTACCCCACCTTCTCTGTGTAATTTCATTTTTATGTCTCTTTGCTGGAGGACGAAGCCTGACTGGTGGAGAAGCTGGATCTCCCCCAGGTCAGTTCCCTCAGTGGTTGGGCCCCTGACCTCTGACCCCTTCTCTCTGTCCCCCTTCCTTCCACCCTCTGTCCTGGAATTGCAAGGTTAGATGGGGAGGTTTCCTATTTGCTTCAAATCAACAGGTACTTATTAGGCATGTACTCCTTACTAACAGTGTGTTGGGTATCAACCCTCAGAGTTTTATCTTCCAACGATTTTCCCTCAAGTGTAGAATGAAATAAAAAATCACTGCCCCTTGTGATCTGGCCCCAGCTTAACCCTGGGACTTCATCTCGTGCTGCTCTGTCCTGCCACACTGGCGTTTGTGGTTCACAATGTACCTCAGGGCCTTTGCACCAGCTGGTTCTGTTTTCTCTACCCTAAAAACTCCCCTCCTGGAAACGGTGGCTGCTTCTTATCTTAAATATCTCCACCGAGAGGCTCTCTAACCACTCAATCTAGCCAGTCATTCTCTGCGAAACGCTTAGCGCTGACTGTCTCATGGTTCACTCATTTCTTGTTTAGTGTTTGTCTCACCCAGTTAGAATGTGGGCTCCTGTAAAGCAGGTACTGGGTCTCCAGTGCCCAGGACAGTGTGCATGCTTAACAGACACTTGTGGAATTATTGATAAAAGAACTGAAAGTCACATTATGGCACCGGGGTAAAGGCGATGGGCTATCCCAGGTGTGCTTCTCAGGTTTGAGGGGAGGGTGAGGTGAGCCACACCCTCAGACAGCCTCCTGGAGCTCCCTTCCCCGAAATCTAGGCAAACCCCACATAAAATCATCAAGATAATTTAGGTAAGTCCAAATCCCAGTTTTGAAAATTAGCCAGATGCCCACAGACAGAAGAGGGGTTTGGGTTCTGTTTAGTTTGGCTGCCCCGTACCGTTGGTTAATGGGTCCTGCATTCTGCCTGCCTGGCTCTCAGCTCCGCATCTCTGTGCAGGGCCCAATTTCAGGCCCTATGGGTTGAGGTCCTTTTCCCGCCACTGTGTGACTTAGACAGATCACTGTTCCCCTCCGGAGCTCCCTTTCCTCATCTAAAAAGCGAACTAGATCAGTGCTTCTCACACTCTCTTGCTTGAGAACTACAGTAGGAATTTCTTGGAGCCCCAGCACACAGACACACACGTACACACCTGAAACCAGTTTCATGTAACAAGGTTTTCCCTTACCTAGCAACTCTGTTTTCTTTTTTATCCATATACACACATTCATACATATATACACACACATATTCATATATATTCATATATATATACATATACACATCTTCTTATATATATTTTTTTTCCTATTTTTTAATCCACAAAATTGATATCAGGTCTCACCATTGGGTCGTGACCAGCAGTTAGATACTCTAATGCTTCAGCTCACCAGGTTTGTGGTTTGTGATTCTACTTCTCCATACTCACACTTTAGCCCATCAAACTTGTCTCCCTGAGCACCACATCACCCTCACCCCCATTGGCACACAGAATAAGGCTGGGACCCTGACACAGATCTGGAATCCTACAGCCTGGAGAAAGGTCAGGTAAAGAGCCCTGCACCTGGCTTCCTTAGAGAGGATACTGTCCCCCACCCCTCCAACTCTGAGAGACGGAATGGGGGTGTGGTTCCATCTTAGAGGTGAAAGACCCCAC
This sequence comes from Bradypus variegatus, assembly GCA_004027775.1. Taxonomy (NCBI): domain Eukaryota; kingdom Metazoa; phylum Chordata; class Mammalia; order Pilosa; family Bradypodidae; genus Bradypus; species Bradypus variegatus. The sequence continues at coordinate 13,652 of PVKY010007525.1, forward strand.
TTTTATTTTCTTAGCAGCTTCCCATTGTCCTGGAAGCTCCAGCTTGGCTTTCCCCCCTTCCCTGGATACCATCGGTTATAAGCCATTTGTTCCTAATTGTGGCGATCCTGCTAATGACTTCTCAATGAGGCTTGCTGCAGGGGAGTTCAGCTTCATTAGTGGGACTGAGTTCTTAGGCTGGAGGGGGAATGGGGGTGTGGCGTAGGTATGAAAAGGATTTGGTCAGCAAGGCCTTCTGTGTGGCACTGGGCCAGGGCCAAAGACCAGGAGCCACAGAAGAAGGGCAGATTAGTAATAAATAAAAGTTAGGGTTCATCCCGGACGTTGTCCCATGGACTCCTCACAGCCACCCTGCGAGTTAAGTATGGGTTATTCCTAGTTTGCAGAGGAGGGAACTGAGGCTCAGAGAGGGGAAGGGACTTACCCAAGGTCACTCAGTATATGGCAGAACCAGGATCTAGCTCCATCGCCCTCGGACCAGGTCTGTGCACTGAAGGAACTAGTACTGCCTCCCTTAGAGGAAAAATAGACCTTATTCCCCAACCCCAGAGCTGGGCCTTTGTTTTTCAGTCCAAGGGGTGAAGTGGGGCTGGGGGATGAGATATAAGAGGCCAAATGCCTCCCAGTTTCCACTCAGGTTTTCTCTGATGGCTTCTCCCTGGTGTGGGATTCTAAATGCCTTTTCCCACCCAGGGCTCAGTTTGTGTGACTCTTGCTACCAGGGAAGGGAAACCGGCCCCACTTTTCTCCTGGAAATTCCTTTCTTGGTCTTCTCCCGCTTCTCAAGCAGCTTCACCTGAAAGCTGAAATGTACACACGATTCAGGGGGATGGTGGATTCACAGGCCTCACTGACATGTGTGTGAGATCCCCGAGGCCCCTTGGTGGGGTGAAGGGCGCTGGGCAGCCAGAGGTGCCTGGACTCCACCACTTCCCAGTGGGGGCCTTGTGCCTCAGTTTCCTTGTCTGTAAAATGGAGAAAGTGATACCTGTTTAGCTTGGTATTGTGAAACTCCAATTAAATGTTTGTACAAATGCTTTGAAAACTGCAAGTGACTGCACCCATGTTAGCTCTTAAACTCTGTGTTGGCCTGTAGCCACCTCCTGTATTCAGCCTAGACTAAAAGGAATTTCATGAGCAGGTGTTGTACATCTGCCTGTGCTGCCTGGGGTTAGGGGGTCACAGGTACCAGTG
>PVKY010007526.1:0-14844 GCA_004027775.1 Bradypus variegatus
GAAAGCAAGTTGTCTAATAAGAGAAAATAGCCAAGAGCAAGTAGTGAAAAGCTTGGGACCTACCAGATCACTCAATTTTAAAGTCCTTCCAGTTTTAAAATTCGAAAATTCTAGGTGGATACAGCATGGCATGATTATGCAAACTTTCTTTGGTTCTGAAGCAACTTAACTGTTAATTTAAATTTTGTTATTAGGTATGGGTAAAAGGTTTCTTTCTAACATTCTTGTTTTCTTAACAGCCTTGTAATGCAATTGTTTTATAGTGCAAAATGCCTCATTTCAATAGCCATAATTTCATTTCACTACACTCTATCTCAAAAGAAAAGCAAAACTCTAAATATATGTCCACTTCAGATATTATGAAAGCCACATTTGGAAAAACAAACAAACAAAAAAAAGATGAACTGAAACAGCTCTGTTGAACCGGACATCAGCAGGCTTGCTGCAAACTGAACCCCACCCTGGAGGCTCCGAGGCACCCCTTGGAGTTCTTTCTGGAGCTGGGAGGGATACACTGCCCTCTAGTGGAAATAAAACCTGACTGCATTTCCAGAAATTCAAAATTTCATCTCTTTCCCAAAATAGACATGTGAGACCAAAAGGTATTAAAAATCATATTTTCTAAAATCGACTTAAAGACTTCCTGCACAGGGTTCCGCTTTGCAAGTCAGGACGCTGTGTGTGTTCCTGAGACATGCATTCCTGCCCATGCTTTGGAGGGGGCAAGCAGCAGCTTTTTTTATTTTTTTCCAATGGGATTGTCTCCCAGAATTTCAACCTAAATGGAGAAAATATACCTCAAAATGCAGGAATAAAGAGAACCTCCTTTGTCATATTTATAGCTGTCAGAAGCAGGAACATTTTAGAGCTTTCCTGCTTTAAGATTTGAAACATTTTGAGCTTTCATTTCCTTAGCTAGAGCTACTAATAGATTTTGGTAAATGCCAGGTCACTCCTCAAATCGTCAACTATTTAGGTTGTAGCCGTGGTTTTTTACTGCCTGCTCTCCACAGCTCGGGCACCACTGAAAGTCACCGTGGAAAAGCCACGTGGGGAACATAACGTTCCCTCCTGGAACTGCCTGTGATTCTTCCCCAAGAGATACCAGAAAGAACAGGCACAGAAACCAATTTTCAAATAAAACTTTTTGGCTGAAGTCATTAACACACCTGCAAGAAAATTCTAATGCAACAGAATTCATTACTTGCCCGTGAATTTTAAATACTCAATATGAAATTTCACATAAAAGTGGGTGGTGACACAGATAGCTCGTGAAAACTACACTTCATCCAGTTGTTTGAATGCTTTTGAGCAATGAAGTAAATGAAGCCTCAATGGCAAAAACTCTCGGCCAACTTTGAAAGCATGAGTGGCACCAGCTCCTGACCCCAAATAAGGTCAGGTTGGGAAGCCTTGTTAGAATCACAAATGATCAAATGGAAGGGCTTCTTCTTACTTCATCACAGTGATTTATTAAATTCTAATATATAAAATCATGAAGCCCACTTAAATGAGAGAGTGAGATGTAAGGAATCCTCAAGACTTTGGAATTAGCGGGAGGTACAGAGGTAAAGTCAACTCCTGTTTTGGAAGATGCCGAGCTCTTATCAAAAATACCATTAAGACCCCAGTTTAGCAAATTTGCCAAATATCCAATCACTGGAGCCATAGTTGGGAGGTGGGAGGCACATCCCCTTCCTAAGTTGGAAGGAGTCTTGACAAAGGGCTGCTATTCTAGAGGCTTCCCCAGCCGCCTCCCAGGAAGATGTGCCAGCCACACCTTCCAATTCTCAGCTAGGAAAAAACCACACTCCACCACCCTGGCTTTGGCATCTTTTTCCAAAGTTCTCTTCCCCACCCAGTGTCCTCTCAGTGGGTTTCCACCGCCTCTGTCAGGCCATGAGAGCTGACAAGAGAAAAATAGACTCAAGGTAATGAAAAACCTTGCCTAAACAATAAAGATATCAAGGTAACTGGGGGGTCCAATGGGGGATTGGGGAGAGGCAAATGTGGACCCACAGAACAAACTGCTGTGAGCTTAGGGGAGTGTCTGCACCCAGTGGGGACGTAGGATGTACATGGCCGTTCCTACATATCCAATTTCTGCCAAAGCCCCCAACCTCCCCATTTGTGCCTTCACCCTCTGCAACAGGCCCCCAAGAGAACATAGCGAAACATACCATCCCTCACAACCCCTGGACCCCAGAGGTGACCCACCGGTGGGATGACCTCTCAGGTATCTGGTCACATAGCCAGTGCTCCATCCTGTGGGACAGCTCACCTGCCCAGCCCTTCTTTCTCCATTAGTTGGTATAACCTCAGGGTGTGTAAACCAGTTTTCACATTACACTGCATAGAACGTGACAGGAGGAAATGATCTTCTGGGGGAGCAAATCAAATATGTCTCAAGTCTGGATGCCCATGAGTTTGGGTTCCCTTGTTGCTCAGCTTATCTGCCTTCTTGCTGCCCTGCAATAGTAAGGGGTTTACCACCCTCCCAGCCGTCTACTAGTTCTGTGACCTTGCCCATGTAATTAACATCTCAGGGAGTGACTACATTATTGGCTTCCAACTAAGAATCTCTTCCATTATCTTTAGCCCAGCCAGGAGCTCAGAAGTCCTGATAATGTCAACAGCCAATGAGTTTTCAAAGTCATTTTGGTTAGGAGCAAAGAATAGCTCAATTTTAAAGCCACTTCTCTTCAGTTGGAATTATTGACATTGAGAAGCTGGGAAGTTGGGGATCTAAGTTTGGAAAGCGCCTGAACACACTAGCAGCTCTAAGATTCTAGGATTCTCTTCTAGCGTGGTCAGTATCCCTACATCCCCATTGGGTGCAGGACACTCCCTTAAGCTCACAGCAGTTTGTTCTGGGGGTCCACATTTGCCACTCCCCAATCTCCCATTGGACCCCCCAGTGACCCCACCCCTGCTTCAATCCCAGGGTGTTCTCTACCACAGTGGGCCCTTGAAACAGGTCCCCAGAATAGGCTGGGATGGTCCACGAGCACCTTCATCCCCGGCCCCTGCCCTGCAGCCTGCCCGCTCCCAGCAGGATCTGCCCTTGTGAATCCCCAGCCACGGGACCGGCCTTGGCCTCCCGGCTTGGCACCACCACATCTGGCAGCACGAGCCGCCCGAGGCCCCAGGCGCCCTGCCTTATCCACTCGGCGGGGTGCCCAGACGCCAAAATTCTCCTCCTTTGAGCCCTGCAGCTCCTTTCAGCAACCCCAAAGGACCGACACCAGCAGAGCCTTCCAGTTCCTAGCAAGGCACAAGCCCTGATGGTGAGTGCCCAGCAACTCTCCACTGGGACCTGAGCCTGGGGCCAAAGGCTCCCCCACCCCATTATGGCCACAAAATGCTCCACCAGCCCCTCCGAATGCAAGCCCCAGGGCAGAAGATCAGCAGACATATCCCAACCTGAGGTCACCATGAAAAGGGCACAGAGAAAAATCTCCAAATGTAGTTGCTCAGCAAATAGTTCTTATACACCTCGGTGATGACACTTTTTCCAACAAAGCAAGTTCCAGTTGGGTTGGGGAAAGAGGAAACAACTTAAGCAAAATCATGAGCTGAAGACATTGGGCATCAGATGCAGGAAAGCAAAGCCCACGTGTAGAAAGTCCATGGCGACCCACAACTACAAGCCACTTATACTCTTAGGCAATCCCGGCCAAAACGGACAGAGGAAAAACCAACCGAACCTTCCAGAGATCTAAAACATGTACAGAAACAGACTCTAAAAGAGCGGACATAAAAGCTGCTCAAGCCACCTGGAAAAAGCCAGCTCAGGTTTTAAGTATTTCCTTCTTGCAGACAAAGTTTCGAAACAGAGTGGGGAGGGGGGTTGGGGGGCATTGCACTTACCCCTGAGCAAACTGAAGACTTATATGTCCCTGAACTTCTCTAGTCAATTACGTTTGGATCTGATGCATAGTTCCCCACGGCTGGATCTCTGCTTTCTGTCTGTCGTCTGTCTCCACCGAAGGAGAGGGGCTCCTGGAGTGGGAGGAGGAGACTTCCCCTGCAGATCTTGCAGGAGGCTGCAGCCCTGGAGAACTGAGCAGCTTTGGTGGAAAGCTGAGCTCCGAGCTGGATCAGGTCCAGGGGGACAGCCAGGGCTCCCTCCAGCTCCTCCTCCTGTCTCCCTCCCTCCCATCCTCCCTGACCCCTCCTCTCCCCTCCTCACCACGGGACTGACCCAAACTATAAATGAAAACCAGACTCCAGTGCTCTGTTGCTTCTGGCCCCCGTGGCAGGCTGATGTCACCCTACAAATGCTGTCTTCACCCCACGAGCTTTTAGCTGGACTCCTGCAAAACCCAACTCTTAAAAAAAAAATCAACCACTTCTACTCGTCACCTTTTGGGCTGGGCCCCTGGTGGCAGAGAAAATGAATTTTGGAATTTCTCCGTGGGTCTCCATGGTTTTCCTGCAATGTTTTCCAACATCATCTGAAAGGAAAACAGGAAATGCACTCTCCCCCCTCCACCCTCACCACACCCTCCCATTTCTCTTGAAGTTTCTGAATTGAGACTTCTCTAATGGCCTCCCCTTTCAAATTTAAAAACCAGCAATTAAAATTGCCAGGGCTTACCCATAACCAAAGCTCTGTTTGCCTGTGAAAAGGCAAGAAAAGAGGACTACATTTTTTTTTGAACGTTCTATACATAATGATTCAGATTGTGGGGTTATTGGTTCTGTTCTAGGACACATACAAGGGAAATGAAAGGATTACCTTGCTCAGATTTTCCAGAAAATTCTTCAGTAAGAATTGATGTTTCCACAAGGCTTTGAAAATTTAAAACACTTGGAAATACATGATCCTTTTTATCATGAACATCACCACCCTTTTAAATAGATCTGTCATTTTTTTTGGAGGAAATTAGGATCCCATTCCACAGATGAGACAAGCAATATTCAGAGAAGATGTGTGGCCCTGCCATTGTCCCAGCCTGGACTGGTGGCAGAAGAGGTCAGGTCAGAACCCTGGCCCTGCACGTCCCCAAGGCTCTCCTGCTCCCCCAATCACATGGCATCTGAAAAGTCAGTTAACGCAAAGTGTTGAGAAACATCAAAAGGATACTTTGGACTTTGAGATCCTTCCAGAGCCAAGTTTGAAGAGTAAAGAAATTGTGCCATTCTTCCCATGGATTATCTCCTCCAAGTTTAAGAGAGAGGAGAAAAGATGCAAAAGAGAAAGTGTCTTCTCCCTTCCTGCAGCTCTGAGGCCTCTTTGCTCATACGTGAAAGGCTTCACCTCTTCTCTGCACCCTCAGGGTTCAGCTCCCAGAATGTCAGGGCCAAGGAGTAGAGATGGAGACGTGGATGGTGGTGTTTCCCTGCCCGTGGCCTCTGAGCAAAGAAGAAGAGGGGAGAAGCTCGGGGCAGGGGCCCACCTTGGCTGTGTGAAGAGTGGGAAGCTGTGTGCCAAAGCCGGGGGGACCCAGCCCTCCCTCCCACCCACATCCCCTCTCAGAGGGCAGGCCTGGGTTTGGGCCTCCAGAGTGCCAGGACATTTGCTACCACTTTCTGGTTACAGTTTGCAAGTTCAGCACAAGGAGAATAGTCTCTCCAAGGCACGTTGCCTACAGATAAGACAACCTTTGATTACAGCCTTGTGCTCCAGGCCACCCAGCTCACCACGGCTGAGGTTAACCGAAGGAGCTTGTAGTGTGTATTCCCACCGAGTGGTTCCCTCTTTCAAGTACAAACACAGCTATTGTTTTCAAAATAGCTAAGAATGTACATTCCTTGGTATTAAAAATTACTGTTTTTTAAATTCCAAGGATGGTAAATCATTCTGAACAAAATTAAAAAAAATAGAAGCCCTGCATCCAATAAGGGAGCCCACTCTCTAATATGTAATGTTACTAATCATTGTGAATCTAGACCCTCTCCAATGCTGCCTATGGCTCTGGAAACTTCTGGCAGGTCTAGCTGGTGGCAGACTGCCTACAGCCTCCTTTTGTGCTCCACTAAAGAGAAAATTGTATCCCTACAGGTTTCTCACTTAATCACCCAGATTTGGGATTCTCACAGGAAGTTCCAGTTCCTCTGGGCACCTAGTCTCAGGAGGAAACCATCTCCAAAATCAGCCTCAAACCAACATCAAGAGTTTTGGGTCTTTCCTGTGTCTGTAGGGCCTCATACCTCACGGGATCTCTCGACTCAGTTTCTTTTAAATGTTGGGTTGAACTGGCCCTTAGCTCCGAATCCCATTTCCTTCTAGCATCCTTTCCTGTACTGCAAAAGTTAGAAAGTTAAACACTACGTCTCCCAGGGTGCCTTGTGGCTATGGCTCTGGATGGAATCAGGGTTCCCACTTAGATGCGCTGGTGTTGCAGACAGACAATGGGCATGAGGCACAGACAATTTCCCTGCTTCTTGGGCACAGTGCTGCAGACACTATGGGTGCCCCTCCCAGATTCCTTTATGGGCGACACCTTGGGTGCCGGCTGCTAAGGGCTCACACCTGTACTCTCTTCTGGGTGAGTGCCCTTGGCCCTGGTTGCCGCCCTAGCTGGAGAAGCTGGGGGCTGGGGAGGTGGTGTGGACAAAGTTCTGAGATGACCTTCAGCAAGTCACCCCCTGGCGTCATCCCTTCCCCTTGAGTTTGAGCAGAACCTGAGTCTTGCTTCAGCCAACAGAATATGACACAGCTGGTGGGATGTCACTCTTGTGATTAGGCTTTTATATGGCAAAGGTAACGGCAGAGTCACTCCAGCGATTACATCATCTGAGACCCTGGCTTGGGCTGGAGTGAGAGCTTATCCTGCCAGCTCTGCAGATGCAAGCCTCCATATCAGGACAGTGATGTGACTGGGGCATGGGGAAGGAGATATGGGGCCTCCAGGAGCCGTGAGCAGACCCTGCCTGACACCAAAAAAGCAGGGACCCCAAGCCTAGAACTGCAAAGAACTGAAGTCTGCCAACAACCACATGAGTTTGGAAAAGGACCCCAAGTTCCAGAAAGAAACACAGCTTCTGAAGGCTCTGAACTGCAGCCTTCAGAGACCCTGAGGACATGACCCAGCTAAGCCATGCCAATCCCCTGACACACAAACAATAAATGGGCTTTACACCACTAAGTTTGGGGTAATTTGTTACCCAGCAATAGATAACTAATACAAACTTGCATCCATGTCCCAGGAGAGTGGTCCGGAGCCCGTAATTGACAGATGAGAGATACAGCACCCCAGGCCCATCGCCTCCAGGCAGAACAACCTCTGTAGTGCAACTCACACTCCAGAGCTCCCCGTGGGACCAGGCTGCAGCTGGGCTTCTCCCCTGACCTCATCTTGCTGCCTTCACCCCTCACCCCTCACCCCCTCACAGACTCCTCCTGTGAGACCCCCTCAGTAAGAACCCCGTCTCAGGCTCTGCTTCAAGGGAACTCAGGCAGAGACCCACAGTCACCCAGAAGCCAGCGCTGAGACTCCAGCATCCTGGTGTTGAGGCAGTGGGGGGTGGGGCTGGGCTCAGAATGTTCCTAAATTCCGTCCCCCGAGTGCAGACTCCTGCTTCCTCGCCTTCCTGAGTGGGTCAGAGGGCCTCAAGCCCACATCTCTGGACTCCCCCCTACTTCCCAGTGATGGTTCCCTCTCTGCTCACCGTAGCTGGAGCAGTTTCTATTTCCCACATGGAACCCTGACTAGTTCAGACATATTACGCCAGCTCTGAAGTCTTTTCATGTCCTAATGATCTGGCTTATAGATGTCACACAACAGATAAAAGGAAATAAGAGTAGCCCGGGAGGGTTTGCAGATACAATATCATATTTAACTGGCCTCTAGCTCAATCATAGAGGGACATAACTGCCTCTTGGCTTTTGCGTCTCTTCTCTCAAAAAGACTGGCTCTGTTTTCATTCTTCTTATATCCCTCTCTTGACATTTCTTTTGATACGTTCCATCTTATATTTGTAGTCTACATCAAGCTAGTATACACAGAGTCAACTTAGACATACACAGACTATCAAAATGAATTATAAAATCTCAGCTATGCCACAATATACAATGGAAGGATGCAATTAAACTGAATTTGAGCTCATTTTTTTAAGGAAATGTAAAATGATCATTTTAATTCAACTTAGTAAGTCCGCGCTGTTGGAGACGAGAATACCGTCCTTCTACATGACCCTGGAAGAGTTCAGTGGCATTTAGTTAAGATGGACGTTCATCCAGCATGTGGGAATCTTAAGACATATCATTGGCAGGCAACTTGGGAGTAGGGGATCGAATAGTCATGACCAGCTCATAGGGGCAAGCTTCCAGAAGTTGACATAGCCTAAGCCCTTTTCCGTATTACATCCCAAATTAGTTTCCTACCACCATCTCCATCACTGAAACAACCCCCACACCGTAATAAACACTAACAGAAGCAATGGAGCCACGAGGCGGCCATCATGGCCTTTGTCCCAGTTTAGAGATGTGCGTCCCTGGGGCTGAGCCGCTGGGTTCACGGTCCCTTGATGAGTTGACAGCTGCCTCACTGCCTCCAACATTTAAAGACTTCTTCTGGGTCACAGCCAGCACCACCAAATTCTTAACCCGAAGGAGACTTCTCAGAACCAAAATAATCTTCCCAATAGGCATCAATAGAGCAAATAACAGGCAGACATGAAAACATAAAGAAGAACCCCAGTTCTACCTAAATTTGCCTGATCATAAACAGAGACCATAATAATTCTAAGATACAAAAAGAAGAAACTTGTCATCAGCTATATATTAACTTTCACAGATTCACTAACTAAAAGGACAAATAGTTGCTTCTGTCCTGGGTGAGAGTCAGGGAGAGAGAGGGAAGATTCTAAAGTCAGGGCAAATAGTCAAAGGTCATGTCCAACCAAAATTTTGCTGGGATCTCCCTTAATCTGCCAGTGAAGTGCAGCATTTCTGGGTTGCAGAGTCCCTCCTATGGGTTAAATCCTATACTTGACAATGTTTAGGAAACACTGAGCAAGGAAGAAAAGGAAAGTCAATGGGCATTTCTGCCTTTAAGACAAAAATCAAAGTCCTACAAGAGACTAAACATGGATGAGGGTTCTCAAGCCTTTTTCTGTTGGCCTGAAGAGTTTGCCACATTCACAGCTCATGGCAGCATCTGTAGCTGAACTTATGCTAACAGATTTGCTTCTCATTATGAGGCTGGGGCTTCATCTCCTGGAGGGGGTATGTGAGGTTCCAAGGCCAATTTAAAATCAGATGCATGAGAGAGGCAAATTTACTTTACTAATTCAAGAAAAGAAGGGCTGGGGAACAATTGTAGGTCCAACTGATGAGGAAGATTTTGGGGTTTCCATTGACCCTACTGCCAGGAGGCCAGCTTGGATTTCTCATTCCCTCTCTGTGCTGATGTCAAGTCTTCTTAAGTGGCAGAGTGGAAACTGACTGCCTGTCTGGGAATGGGGTCATCATTCCTTCTTTGCTGCTAACTGACCACAAGCCTTGGGTGAGTCAGTTCAGCTTCCTGCAGCTCAGTTTCCCCGTCCACAGAATGAGTAGTGGCTGTGCCTGCCCGGAATGCCCGGGACAGTCCACCTAGTCCCTGGGAGTCTGAACCATACCAGCCACACGCGCGTCTGCCAGATATCTAGTCTCTGTAATTTGTAACTTCTGATTCTCCACCTCTAGCTTCGCCCCACCCAAGCCCTATCTTAGAGACAAAGATAGCAAATACGCAGTGGGCTAGCTGCCCCCACCCATGCTCCTGATGCATATTGATGTAAATATAGTAATCTATGAAGGAAAATGTCCTAGTAGTAGTGGGCATCTCTTGTGTCATTTGTATAGGCCAGCACTTCCCTGATTCTCGGAAATGCCCTTTCCCTCCTCTAATCATTTGTGTCAAAGAGGAGCAGCCTCCTTCCTCAGCAATCTCCCACCAACCAGCACCTCCACTGGTTGACCCAGGGGTGCATACATGGCAGGTGGCCCAATCAGAGCCCTTCCCCAGGGTTTCTAGATTGCGCCTAGAGCCAGCAAGTCACAGGCCCTCTCTGGCAGTGAAGCTGTGAGATGCGATGCCCCCAGCAGCCACATTTGTTGCCATTTGGATGAAGCAAGCAGAGAGAAGGAAGCAGAGGGGAGAGGAGAGAAGGTACCATCAGCTTCCTGGTTCCAGACATCCTAGAGGCAAAACCTACACCATAGTTGGTCCTACCTTCCCATCTCATTCTCCCTTTGATTATGTGAGCCAAACTCATTCATTTGTAATGCCAATCGAAGTTAGATTGCTGGCACTTGCTACAAAAGAGTCCTCCTGCCTGATGCACTAATAAAAACTATTCAAAGACAGCAAATTTCTAAAATAAGTGCTAGCCCAGCAGAGTAGTCAGGCTGTTACAATAATCACCACTGCAATTCCACGCACCCCATCCTCCCACCTTGATTGTTTCTTAAAAACATTTTCCAGTCAAAACAGACAGGAAGCGTACTCTCAGTTACTGAATGGCACTCAGACCCAAAATTCTGAAATGTAAACTAGGCACGGAATATATCCACTCGAGTAACAATCCAGAGAGTGATGTGGGGGATTTCAGACCTAAAGCAAGACTTTGAGTTTAAGTATATGGGAAATACTTCATAATAAGGAAAATTCTAACAACGGGAATTTTTATTTATCTTGAATCAGAAACTATTGGGGGAACACATTAACCTCGTTCATCTGGGGGAGAATTAGAAGAGTGCACTGAGTAGATATAATATGCCAGCACTGAGCTGGCTCTAGGAAAATTGGTCTAAGGTTGCCCAGATTAAAACATAGCATCCTTCCTAGAATTTCGTGAGCTGTAAACTATGCTCAGCTGATTAATTTTAAGGCTGTCAAACCCAAGTATGAGAGTAGCCAAGAAATTTTTTTGCAGTTGATTGGAATTCAAAAATTTTAGCAAGGAGATGTTTGGTTTTGTAATTATTGGATTACACCAAAGTTCCAATTTGCCTCTTTTTTTTTCACTTTGTAATATAAATTTCCATTTGTGAAGGATGGGTTGGGTTTGTTCTTTCTTTAAATATCTTAGCCTTAGGGTTGCTGTTCTCTTAGGCATAAAGTCAAATGCGCACTTATTTTAGCTTTGTGTGCATGTCATCTCAGTTCCTTCCTTCCTTCATTTATTCCACCGACACACACAGAGAGGCTATTATATGAAAAAGAGCTCTGCTAGGAAGCGGGGGTAGGCCAAGATGAGTCGGTCGTGGAGACTCTCCTAAAGGGTTTTATTCTATTTCGGGAGAGATCTAAGGTGAAGAAAGAGACTGAGGGGAGGACAGGGTAAATGCTTGGGGAGGCCAGAAGAGGGCGCCCTCACTTCCACCTTGAAGAAAAGGGCTCCTGGAAAGAAGTGGTCACACTGAGATTTGAACCCAGCTCTTCCTCCCAAGTGGGAAGATGGAAACAAGTCTTACCTGGACCCCACATTCAGCCCTGAAGGTGCCTGGAAGTCAGGCGGGCACGGGCTGAGAGTCCCACTGCCCCAGCGCCTCATTTGCCCTCTTCCCCATTCATCACCACTTCTCCTTCCTCCAGCCTCTTCTAAAATTACACAGCATCTGCTGAGATTAATCCTGTAAGAGAACTGGAAGAAAATGAAGCTTCCTCAATTCCTAGCATGCGGACAAATGCATTGCCAACCCAAACCACATCTCCTCACCACTTAATTGGATATTGTCCATTGGTAAAGGAGAAAAGAGCAACCCTCATCTTGCTCTTCAGGCTAGTCAAGTTCAAAGATCCTTGAGCCTCTCATTTCCCATAAAGTCTGTCTGAACCTCTGGTGCAAAGGAAGGGGGCCCGCCTCGTGGCAAAATGCATCAGGCCACAGGATTATAGAATTCTAGAGCTGAAGGCCTCTTGAGAGATAAGCTAGTACAAAAGCTTCCTTTTGCAGATGAAGAAACTGAGGCAAGTAAATGTGGAGATTCTCTGCGTCACCGGGAGATCCTGGAATTCAGCCTCCTGCTCCCCAGCCCCCCACCCCACCCCTGAGTCTCCAGGTGCCTCTTGATGACCTGCTCACTTTTCCACGGTTCTCCCGTGGGCTGTTCGAGTCCCTCACCCTTAACTACAAACTTCCTGAAAAGAACACTGAGTTTTTCTTGAGTCTGCCTATTTTCAGCATGAAAATATAGACAACTTTCCAGTATTTGGAGCTCTGTTGGAAAATACAGTATGACGACGAGTTTTCTGTCATAGAACTAATCAACCTTGGTTTTTCTCTCACGTCGTCCACATCCTCTGAATGGCTGAGTCATGTCCCTGCAACTCTAATGGAGAAAGTAGCAGCTTTTCTTTGCCCTTCCTTGCTAGATTTCCAAGCTAACATCCAAGATTCGAACATTCGAAGGTTTGATACAGCCGTTAAAAAAGTTGTTTGGGGTCTCCAAGATAATGAACATGGGTATGGCCCGAGTATGATGTACAAAAATTGAAGGCAGAGTAAATACAGAAATGGGGCAAAACTCTCTTCTCCAATTAGTCACCAAATAAGGCTGAGTTTGTCCCTGTCTTGGTGGGAACACCAGGCAAGGCTGCTGGACAGCCCTGTTGGGTGCCGGCGGCTGTTGACACCCTCAGCCCACCCATGTCTTGCAAGGGAGGCACCCGGCCAGAGAGGCTTGGCCCATTGGACCTTTCATGCCCATGACCTTGGGCCATGCCCTCACCTCCTGCCCTTTCGTCCCATCTGTCCTCCTCGCTCCTGACCTCCTTGACTCTGTCTTCCATTGCCGGTCCTGAGCTTTTCACTTGGATGAAGAAACCTTGGATCTGGTAATTTTGGTTTGGAATCTCCAAGAAAACTAAGATCAGAGGTTCCCAGTTTTTCTCCATTCCCAGCATCTTTGGTGTGTCAGTAATTTTCAAGTGTCCCCAAACCAAAAGAAATTAACAGTTCTGTTTGTTAGGTGGTTAGGTCCAAACAATTTAATAAATATTTATGTCCTAACAACTTGGAGGTCATTTAAAAAAAATACACATCCAAACAAAAACTGTACACAAATGTTTTTAGCCACTTTATTCATAATTGTCAAAAACTGGAGGCAACGAAGATGCCCTTCAAAAAGGTGAATGGATAAACAAACTGTGATGCAGCCACACAATGAAATATTATACAGCACTAAAAGGAAATGAGCAATCAAGCCACGAAAAGACATGGAGGAAACTTAAATGCATATAGCTGTGTGAAATAAGCCAGTCTGAAAGGGCTCCACCCTGTATGATTCCAACTATATAACATTCTGGAAAAGGCAAAACTATAAAGACAGTAAAAGGATCAGTGGTAGCCAGGGGCTCAGGGGGAGGGAGATAAGAATAGGTGGAACCGAGGGGATTTTTAGGGCAGGGAAACTCTTCTGTAAGATGCTGCAGTGGTATATCCATGACATTACATATTTATCAAAAGCCATAAATCTGTGCAACACAAAGTAGACCCTATGTAAACCATGGGCTTTAGTTAATAATAGGTATCAATATTGTTTCAGAAACCGTAACAAATGTGCCACACTGACCCACTATGTTCATAGGGGGTGATAGATGAGGTCTCTGGACAATTTTCTGTGCAATTTCTGTGAAATTTTCTTTAAAACTAAAACTCTAAAAGGTGTCTCTTAATAAATAACATAAATAAATACTATGCAAAAAGTGAAAGAAAAACAATGTTTTTATTTCATTCTTAAATAGCCACAGTTACATACTAAGGTGGAATGGAATGGCATATTAAAATGAATATAAACATAAAAATAAAATCACACAGACCTGGGTATCAGCCAAACAACAGAGAAGTGGGGGGCAGAGCGGGCTGGGCAGGCCAGCTCTGACTTGGGGGAGGCTGTGGGTTAGAGCCAGCTCTCCCATGGGACTCTGAGGCAGTGACTCCAACTCAGCTCCAGTTTCTCGGTCGTAAAATGAAAAGGATGTTCCATCTTTCTGGGCTCATGAGTTGTCATGGGAATCAGCTGAGAGAGTCAGTGAGTTTAGAAGGCCACGGAACGTTCTAACAGACGTCACGAGGTAAGAGTCTTGGAATCCCATCACCACTCCTACTGTCCTCTTTGCCTGGAATGCCCTCTCCGTTGCTCTCTGCCTCGAAAACTTTTCACGGCTGCTTCCTCGGTGCTGCCCCCCAAGACACCCAGCCGACCCATCCCTCTCTCCAGTGCTTTGGGCCCCACCCCACAGAGCCTCACTTCTGTGCACTTGTGGCCAGGAAGCACCCAGCACCCCACCTGACAAACAGGATGAATGCCTGAGCCAAAGAATGCCTGTCACTCTCTGGGGGACGGGGAATGCATGAAGAAGGCTCTGGGGAGACCAGTGGGGAAGGTGGGTGCGGCCCCTGCGGGGCTGTCCCAGGCCTGGGAGAAGGCCCGGCAGGTGGGTGGCGGAGCGCTGAGGAGGGCGGGGGGCCAGCCTAGGAGAGCCCGATCCCCCGCTGCCCGCCCCCCGCGGGCAGGTGGAAGGCTGGGCGGGACCCGTGAGGCACCCTAGACGGAGCGGAACCTGCCGGGAGCTGGCGCAGACGCCCCGTGGTTTCAGCTGCCGCCTCGGCCCTCCCTGCGGCGGAGAGTGAGGAGCTGCCCACCGCGGACGGCGCTTGCAACCTGATTCACGGTTTGCAGGGAGCGTGAAGCCCTTTTTCCACTGGCTCCGCTTCCCGAGGGCGGAGAGGCTGTAAACAGGAAGGGTAACCACAGTGGGCGTCCCCAGCTCGCCGTCTCCTCGGCTCACCTCCCCAGCCGCGAGCGGCTCCGGGAACGGCCCTCGTCGGGTCCCACCAACGCCCGCGTCCAGGGTTCCAAAGGAGCAGCGGGAAGACACCCTGAGCCCTTGGAGAGGAAACCCA
>PVKY010007527.1:0-14841 GCA_004027775.1 Bradypus variegatus
AATTTTAAAACTTTCAAAATTTAAAAAAAAAAAAAGGTTGACTCTGCTGGGGCCACTGAGTTTTTCCTGGCTGCTATGGAAACTACTGGCTTCAGCATGGAGTTACAATGGAAGTGGGGGAAAAAATTCACTGGATAGACCTGGAACACTCAGTGTTTTCTCCCCATCTTCAAACATATATTATTTATATGGAGCTGACATATAAAAGTATATTTAAGAAATGACCATGGAAGCCATCAAAAGTTCCAAGAAAATGTACTTACCCTTTTTCCTAATCCCCAAATTAATTTGTTGCATTAATAAAAAGATCAAAGTAGGTAGAAGATCATAAATCAATACTTTTTACCTTATTGCAATGAAGCATGGCGTGCATGGCAGCCTCTCTACAGAGTGCTGTCAGATCTGCACCAACATAGCCAACTGTCATTTCTGCAAGGAGGCCCAAATTGACACGACTGCAGATGGGCATCTTTGAGGTAATCACTTGCAGAATTGCCTCTCTTTGCTTAAGTGTAGGAGTGCCAATAATAACCTATAAGCAAAACAAAAAGAAAAATTAAAATTTATACTGATTAAAATATTAGATTTTTTTTTGGTCCTCACAAATGTGTGCAATAATTTGGTAAAATATTTTGGAACTGGTACTATGTACTCTTAAGGATACTTTAGATTCTGAATATGTAAAAAATTAGGAATCTACATCCTAATTTTCCAGAGAACTAATACTGACTAAAAATGTATACACTATACAACAAGTGAACATTCTTTATGACATCCTACTATGTTCTAGGAGACAATAACAGAACAGTAAATCAGACAGTCTAGGTCCCTGACTATTTGCAGCTTATTCAGAAGACAAGTACCAAACAGTGTAAGGAAATGCACTAAAGTCCTTATGAGGTGACACTAAAAGTGAGTAATTGTCATCAGTCTGTTTACAATCCCACCACAAAGTTCAAACATCACTTGACTCAACAACGAATTTCAAACTATTTATCGGACTTCAAGAATCAGCTTAGGGCCCAGAGACTGCTGAGCCCCATTCATCCACTGCCACCTACTCCAGAGACAGAACATCCAGTCATGGATAAAAATGAGTTGGTGCAGAAGGCCAAACTAGCAGAGCAGGCTGAGTAATATGATGACATGGCAGCCTGCATGAAGTCTGTAAATAAGCGGGAAGCTGAATTATCCAATGAGGAGAGAAATCTTCTCTCAGTTGCTTATAAAAATGCTATAGGTGCTCACAGGTCATCTTGGAGGGTCGTCTCAAGTATTAAGCAAAAGATAGAAGGTGCTAAGAACAAACAGCAGATGGGTGGAGGATACAGAGAGAAAACTGAGACAGAGCTAAGATATCTACGACATACTGTCTCTTTTTGAAAAGTTCTTGATCCCCAGTGCCTCACAAGCAGAGAGCAAAGTCTTCTATTTGAAAATGAAAGACTACTATCATTATTTGGACACAGTTGCTGTTGGCAATGGCAAGAAAGGGATTATGGGTCAGTTACAACAAGCATACCAAGAAGCATTTGAAATCGGCAAAAACGAAACTTAATGAACATATCCTATGCAATTGGGTCCTACCCTTAAATGTTCTGTGGTCTATTGAGATTCTGAACTCCCCAGAGAAAGCCTGCTCTCTTGCAAAGACAGCTTTTGATGAGCCACTGCTGAACTTGATACATTAAGTGAGGAGTCATACAAAGACAGCAAGCTAATTATGCCATTACTGAGACACAACTTTACATTGTGGACATCAGATACCAAAGCAGACAAAACTGAAGCAGAAGGGAAAATTAACTGGCTTTCCAACCTTTGTCTGCCTCATTCTAAAATTTACACAGTAGACCACTGCCACCCATTCTACTTTTGTGGGAGTTTTGTGTTTACAATTTATGACAGGTTTATGTTACTTCTCTTTGAATTTCTGTATTTCCCATGCAGTTTTTATATTTAGTACTAGGGGAGCAGAGCCAGTTAACATTTAGTGAGTTAATCTGTTTTCATCTTGAAGTGTCCAGTATGTGGAAGTGGAATTTTTATAAAAATTATAAATGTTAGGCATAGTACTTCTGGTACATTGTGGCTTCACAAGGGCCAGTATTAAAACTGCTTCCATGTCTAAGCAAAGAAAACTGCCTACATATTGGTTTCTCCTGATGGGGGAAAAAAGGGAAAATTGGTTCCAGTCACAAGTGTAGTTATTGTAGGTACTGTAAGGTTTGTAGCACATTCAAGGCTGTGGTAGAAATAGATATCCCATGGATATTACATGTTGAATCATGTATATCTATGGAGTACACAATCTCAATGTGCATACCCTTGACTACAGCTGCAGGAAGTGTTCCTTTGGAGAAAGCTGTGACTCAAATTACTCTGGAGAAGGGCAGAGCAGTTCACCTTCCATTATTTGTAAACTTACCTGTTTGCTTTCATTTCTGCTATACTCATTTTATTTGTATTTAAATGTTGTAGGCAACTAAGAACAAATGTACAAGTAACAATGTAGTAAAAATGAGTTGCTTCCCAACTTAATAAGCCAAGCCCTCGATCTTGAGGGTTGTCCTTATGAGACTTATTTCTGTAATGGTGATGCTAAGCCTACTTATAATTATGCCTAAGAGTCAACCCCAGAGAACCTCTTTTGTTGCTCAGATGTTGTCTCTAAGCCAAACTCAGCAAATAAACTCACCAGTCTCCCCCCTACATGGGACATGACTCCCAGGGGTATAATTCTCCCTGGCAACATGGGACATGACTCCCAGGGATGAGCCTGCCCTTGGCATCATGGGATTGACAATGCCTTCGTGACCAAAAGGGAGAAAAGAAATGAAACAAAATAAGGTTTCAGTTGGATAAGAGATTTCAAATAAAGTCAAGAGGTCATTCTGGAGGTTACTCTTATGCAAGCTTCAGACAGATATTGCAGTTTGCCACAGTATGCCAAGCCCAAACCAACAGTATTCCTGAAAACTCTCAAGAACACCCTAGGCTCTAAGACTAGATGTAAGTTTTACTTATCAAGTTTATTTTTTCAGAAACATAAAGCCTCCCGATCGTTCCTATGCCATATAAGCCCTGACACCAGAGGTAACAGTCTCCAAGAATATCAACCAGTTTCATTCCTCTACCCCATGATGCTGACACCCCTTTTCAGCATGAAGAAGTTATAATGGTCAGGGCCCAGATATCCCTGAAAATTGAGAGAATGACCAAATGAGAGGGGACTTGAAATAGAGAAGTTAGGATTTAACAAAATGATTACGACTACTGATTCATTATATAGATTTTTTTTTTAGTTTCTAGTCTATTAGAATAACCAGAAATAACTGAAAATGCTGAACTTTAATCCAGTAGTCTTGATCTTTGATAATGATTGCATAACCATAAAGCTCTTATCTTGTGACTATGTGATCATAAAAACCTTGGGAATGACAAGGTTTATCCAGTGGATGAGTACGTAAGTAATAAAATAAAGACCCACATAAATAAATAAATAAATGGTTGGGAATATGAAGGAAAAAATATATCCCTATATAAACTGTGGACAATAGTTAACAGTACTACTTTAATAATCTTTCATCGATTGTAACAAATGTAACTACTGTTAAAAAAATAGAATTACAAAAAAGTGCCATCATCAATAGTAACAAATTTTCCACACCAATGCAAGTGATGGTGCTGGGTGATACATGGGAATCCTACATTTTATGCATGATTGTTCTGTCCCCCAACTTCTCTAATAAAAAAGATAAAAAAAAATTAGTTGCTTGACACCATTACTTCATGTATATAAAGCAGAGCAGTAAAACAAAAAGCCCATGTATTTAACATTTATTAGGTTTTTTGCTTTTGTGACTTTTGTGATACTTGCCTAACTTGTATATGCTGTAAAAACAGTTAATAGGGAAATAACTTGATGATGGCTAGCTTTGTTTAATGTCATGAAATTTTTATGAACAATCCAAGCTTAATTGTTAAGAGCACATGTATTAAGTTGATGTAAGTGGAATAAAAGTTTTATGAATGCACTTTTCTACTACTTTCTCTACAGCTTTTCATGTAAATTAGTCTTTTGGTTTTGAAACTCCTCTAAAATAAATTGTACATTTTTGGAAATTTATCCCTTATTCCCTTTTGGCAGCTAATGGGCTTTTACAGAGTTTAAATTCAAAGTTTACCATAACAGCAAAAACATTACTTATGTAACTACTGTTTCCAACCATGTCCCATTCTCCTTTCCCTAACTCTTTTCTTCCCTCCCTCTTTTCCTTCACTTCCACCCCCAAAATCAATTTCTATTGGATAAAAGTAATGTGTTTCAATTAAATTTTGTGTATACAGTATTTTCTAACTTAGGAAGCCACAAGCCACATTGTTCTTGGCACTTCGTGATGATGGGTAGCATTAACTAAGTTTTATGCTTCCACTTTTGGTTTTTAAGAATTTCTTGTTATTCTTGTAGGCTGCCTTCAATTTTGATACTTTATTCTTTCTATTTGTCAGGTGCACAGGATTATTTTCGTTTTTTAGCCTTTTTCTGTTTTATCACCAACCATTCCTACTTGGGGGCTGTGTACTTAGAAAAACACCACATGATTTTCTGGCTCCACTCAATGTCTAAGATACTACACTACTTCTTTTGCTTGCATCCCACAAACTATTTCCCTCATCCTATTTACTGCAGCAAATCTCTCCTTAGTTGTTGAGATTGTGTTTATCTCCCTATAAGCCTTACCTATCTTAAATGGTCTGTCATCATCTGCCTTTAAATCCTTCCATTCCTTCTATTCTCTAAATAATGATGGGGCTAAGTTATACCCAAAGCCCACCTTACAGACTATTTCTCAGTACCTTGCAGAAAACACACACACACACACACAAAAAAAAAACCCAACCCACATTTAAAAAAAGGTGTACTTTTTTCCTTTTAGAATGTAAGCTCCTTAAGGGTAAGGACAGTTTTCTTATGTTCTATTGTGCCTAGTACACTGTAAATGCTCAATAAATATTTATGACGGGAGGCAGTGAGTCTTATTGATAAGGGTGAGAAACTGAAATCCAAAATACTGTTCTGTTGATGTTCTATATTTAATCTATGACCTCATATTAAATTGGAAAATACTGGCCCTTTTGGAAAATTGTCCCAAATATTACATTAAAATAAAGGTGCAGTAGAGGAAAAAATAAAAAGAATCAATTTGGGACTAAAGCTTATTAAAAGAACAGCTTTGAATATTCAACTTCCTGGTAACCTAGGGGGCAACTGTGGATACTCTATTGTGGGACAGAAACTCCTTATTGACAAGGAATTAATAAATCCAAACGATTTCATTTACTTCTTCACTGCCCTCCCCCTTTTTATTTCAATATACCTATTTCTTCAGACCATCCTTTTGCTTTTCATTCTCATTCCAACTCCAGACAAGTTTAACATGCTCGTGGCAGACCCAGTTCCCTTAAGAATTCACAGTACTGACCTTAGTACTCATCTTCAAAACCTCCACAAAAAAAACTAATCCCTAATGGCCATCTGCTTTCCAGAACAATTCGAGTTTGGGGAAAAACGGGTCCTGGCTTACAGATGATATATTGGCAGAAAACATGTCCCCTGCATTACAAAGGGTCACACTCGCGCGCTTCAGCGACTTTCAAACCCAAGTCGCAAAAGCCTCGGGGCAGCCAACCAGGGCCAGTGACTTATAAGGTTCCTGGGACAATGGGGTAGCCGGACGGGTCTGTTCACCTCTCGGTCAAATCTCCCTGGTCTCCGCAGAGCTGGGTCCAGCGCGTCCGGCCTGCTGGTGGCGCCTACAACCACCACCTCTCGGTCCCCGCTGATGCCGTCCAGCAGTGTCAACACCTGGGCCACCACGCGGCTCTCGGGAGCTCCATGTGCGCCGCCTCGTCGGGGGCACAGGGTGTCCACCTCATCTAGGAAGAGGAGGCTGGGCCCGCGGCTGGCCAACTCCTGGGCGCGCTGGAAGACCCGTCTCACATTCTCTTCGGTCTCGCCCGGGCGAGCGCCCTGAAGTTCGGGAGCGCTCACGGCCAGCAGCTCGGCGCCCGCTTCCCTAGCCACGGCCCGCACCAACTGGGTCTTGCCCACTCCAGGAGGTCCAGCCAGGAGCACCCCGCGAGGCACGGCTAGCCCCAGCGCGGCCAAGGTGCGAGGGTAGCGGAGCGGCAGGCGGAGGAGCTCTCGCAGCGAGTCGGCCGCCTCGGAGAGGCCCCCCAGGGGCACCTCCGGCCGCTGCTCCAATTCCGACAGGGGTGCCCCACCGAGGACGATGCGGGTGCGAGGGGTGACCAGCCCGGACGGATCCGGGCTGGGTGTCCCGCCGACAACATGAAGGGCAGCCACAGGGCCTGGTGCGCCGGGCGGAGCGGTGACCACGTGGCCCCGGGAGACAGGTCTGTTCCGCAGCAGCTCCTGCGCCGCCTCCAGCACGTCGGCAGGACTCGCGGCCCCAGGAGCGCCAGTTCGCTCGCGCAACACCGGCCACACAGTGAGGCGCCGCAGGAGCGGGCAAGACACCAGGCTGAAGCGGTTCAGATTGAAGGTTCCCGCGGTCCCCGACGCCCCCATTGTCGCCCCGAGGCTTGTGCACTGCAGATCCAGCTGCACAAAGCCGTCCGCTCTGTCGCGTCGCGGCCAAGCTGTACAGAGACAGGAGCCACCATCTGGCAGCGAGATCTTCACCGCCGAGCCTAAGCGCGCGCCCAAGGCACGGAGGGCGGCCGGGCCCAGGCGGCAGCGCTGGGTGCCCCGGTCCCTAGGGTCTAAAGGTAACAGCCGTAAGAGCGGCCCTTCAGGAAAGGGACCCGAGTCCGGAGCCATTGCACGCTCAGGAGCTGAAGCCGAGAACGCGATGTAGGAATTCCACCCGGGCGGGAAAAGCTTGCGCCCCCCCCCCCTGACCGGAAGCGGGTGATGCGCATGCGCTTTGGAAGACACCCACTTGCTACGACAGAGTGGAGACGGAAAGGGCCAATCAGGAAGTTTAATGATGTCCGCGTTGATCAAACCGAGTCGCCCTTTCCAGAACTTTAGAGATGGTCTTCGCTGCTGGTGTCTAGGAGGCAGCGTAAGCTTAACTTGACTAGGTCATTAAGCGTGTACCCTGGGTCACCGGCAGTGCATTTTCTTTCCCCAGCCCGGCACGACTGCCACTTTTGGAATATCAGTCTGAAGACGTTGCTGTTTTTTGAAGAAACCCTGACTATCCCCAGGGACATAGTATTATTGGGTGCTCTCGTGCTACTGTCCTAAGTGACTTAGTATAGCTGAGAATACAGTCTTGACGCCTTCGATAATCGGGATCCCAACCTGTCTGGGAGGTCCACGCACGGTTCTCCTACAGAAAAGCATCAGCATTGCAAGAGAAGCACAGTGTGGCATTTAAAATCCTTTGGAGACGGGAAAGAAGGAAAACTAGGCCGTCTGATATGTTTGTGGCACTCCAACACATTTGATTCCTATTCCAGATTCCCTCCTTTAAATGTTCTTTTGACAACAACAAAGGATACATAATCACAACCTCTTCTGTTCATGAGATAATAAGTGCTTAATTTCTGTTTGGGGCATAGGAGTACTAAGTCCAGTATTAGAGGCGATGCCTGTCTACATTACTAAGACTATTGCCTGCTAATTTTCCACGTGCTTTGCATCTTTCTTCTTCCCTCCCCACAAGGAATTACTTCTTCAGCTCGAATACGTTTCTTATCCCTTTTAACTGTGCTCATCAAAAAGGACTGCAGATTTTCAAAGTCAAGAAAATATGCCTTGTTTTTAGCCTATTCACATCTATTTTTCCCACCTTCACTGCAACCCAAGTTTATGAGAAGACAAAATTGGAGTTGCAGTTAGAGTGCTTAAGTCACTGGGAGACGCCCTCCCCCCATCTACACAAATAATCAATCGCAGACTATATAGCAATGCTCTCAATGGAAAGTACTGTCAGATCTGGGATCTTAAGATAAATGCCAATTCTTGGTCTCATTCGATCCAAACCTCAGGGCAGACACTATAACATATCTTCTGGATTCCATAATAACTTGTCCAATCTCATCCATACCTTTTCAAATCCAGTGCTGGAACAACTTAAAGGATCAGCAAGTAGCAGCAGCAGGAAGAGGTCCTGAAATGGGTAAGCCCCCATTACTTCCTATTTTCAGTCTTTCTCTTAATCTTACTGGCTTCCATTCTCTTTGGTCTTTAGACTTTTCAATGACAGTTTTGCATTTTCTGAAATAAAAGCCATTGTTATTTCTCATTCCTGAAGATGTCAATGAAATATCCAACTAGTTATCCTATTATGATGCCTGTACTTCTGCTTGCGGAGGTCACTTTTATTCTAGGTTCCAAGACGATTTGAGGATCTAGAGAAGGAAGAGAAGACTTAAGAATATGATAACTTTCTTAAATATGTCATGTGAAATAGTTGGTAGATTTAGTTATATCTATAGTGCAGAAATGACCAGGAGGTGAAAGTTTCATGGAGTAAACATAAGAGGCTTTCTACTCATAGTTTGAGTATGGTCATGTGGAAGAGGTCCAAGATTGTCTTATAAAATATAGTCAAATGGGGCATAACCAAAGCCAATTGATAGAAAACATAGGGATGCAAATGAAGTCAAATCAGTCTTAGAATTTTCTGCATAAGTTTAAAGCAATTGAGGGTAGAGGCTGCAATTTTAGGGATATAAGGTGGAGGAAACTACATGTTGTTTTGGGTTGGACTAGAGGCTGACTTTTTTCAAGGTCAAATTAGAATTCTCTGACCCTGTAGGACCCATATGCCTAGGAAATAGTCACTTCACCCCCTCCCTGAAAGGTTCAGTCCTCACCTTAAGTTGCAAACAAAAGCAACCAGGAATCCTGTTCCTGGCGTT
The DNA here is from genome assembly GCA_004027775.1 of Bradypus variegatus. Lineage (NCBI taxonomy): Eukaryota > Metazoa > Chordata > Mammalia > Pilosa > Bradypodidae > Bradypus > Bradypus variegatus. The sequence continues at coordinate 8,899 of PVKY010007527.1, forward strand.
TCAGCTCTTACCCACTCCCAGCACAACTATAATTATAACTGACTTTTCCAGGCAGCCAGTAATTCACTCTGTTCCTTTAGGTCAGACCACTTCAAACAGTATTATTTCTATCATTTTAACATCCATAATTTTCATACCATTTAATGGCATCGTCTTCTCCTGGTGGAAAACCATTCTAATTGGGATTATGTGGTTCTTTTGCTTGTTTTTAATGTGGCCCCAAATTTGGTAAAGCACCAAACATTGAACACTAGAGGGAGTCAGAACCAAATAAGCCTGAAGCTACAAGATTGTTGTTTGAAGTATGAATTATGATTAAGTAGCTCCAACTAGATTTCCCCCAAGATTCTTACCCAGGTATATAAAACAGACATGTTGTCTCAATATATTGTTACTTATTTTAATGTAATTTTTATGTATATCAGACCATATAGAACTCAGTTTCCAAGTTAAAAATGTAATGGCAGTATTAAATATCAAAACGAGACTTTCCATAAATCCAAAATTTAGTGGTGCATCAAAATCCAAATAAGCCAAGTTATCTTGCTATAGCCTAGAAAGAATTCCAGCTTCAAATTGTTTCTAATAGCCCTGCTAAATATGTTACTTTCTTTTGTGAAGTTTTTCCTGAAGAGATGCATGTAATAATTTCTTTTGATTTTAGTTGCTACATTCAAGGTTATAATCTGCCTAATGTTAGATTGACAATAACTGTTACTCTAGAATAACAGTATTTCTAGAATACAAAAGAAATAATTGGAACCTGTTTCTTTTAGAATAATAATTATACAATATTTGGTGTCCTAAACATCAATAATATTAAATACAAAATATTATTATATACAAAATATTATACTTCACAATTTGAAACACATAATAATTATGAAACCTCTAAAGAAAATATTTGGTTGAGCCAGTAGCATGAGCCATCTATAAATCAATGAACGCTAATCTTTCTTGTGTTTTCAATTTCCTGTTGTGTTCAATCCTAATACATTTGAGCATTAGCAATGATTATGAGTTGTAACAGTGATTCACTTAATCACTCTTGAAAAAGCAAGGTTTGCAAATACTTTCATCCCAACATCTTCATATAGATCTATCAAGTGACGTATTTCCACAGATACTCAATATGCCAATTAGATTTTATTTTAAAATATGGACTGAAAACCTCCCAAAATAGGATATTGTTAAAATTGTTCTTCAAAATTTTCCATCTTTAGTGGTAGAGGCTCCTGTATGCAGGCTAGAATTACTCTTTAAAAAATAGAATCAGAGGAAAGTGGGAGTCGGGATTAGAGCCATCAGAAATCTTTTTTGGACTACACACCCACTTTGGCAATTATTCACAGAATACCATTCTGAAACTCCAATGTTCAGATTTTCAGGAAATTGCTTACTTCATTATTTTTTGAAAGTTAAGTCTTTAAGGTAATTTTCCCCCATGATAATGGTTCAAACTGCTCAACTAATAAAAATAATAAGATCCATACATTTATTCAATAAATATTTATTGAACATCTACTTTGTGCTAATTACTGTACCTGGGGCTGAATATATGGTAGTAAAAAAAACCCAAACATGAGATTCTTACCTTTATGAAGTTTATGGTCTAGTGGGGAAGTCAAACTTTAAAGGAATAAACATGTGAATAAAACAGATAATTAAATGAAAATGAAGGAAATAAACAGAAAAAACTACTTTAGATGGGAAAAGGCCCCTCTGAAAAAGCAACATTTAAACTGAGACTGAAGGATGAATAGGAGTCAGGGAGAAGATTATAGAGGTGGGAGTGGAGGGCTGGAAGAGTGTACCAGAAAAATGAAAAAGCTTGTGCCAGTGCTCTGAGGTTGGAACATGTTTTCTGTGTTTAAGAAATTAAGAGGACAGTTTTGTCTTTACCATATTTTTGGCGCTTACTTTCTAATTTTAGTTTTTTTCTAATTGTGTTACGTATTTTGCCACCCTGAGCTAGTAAACTGTTTATAGATTGGAAATAACTTTAAATATATATATCTATGATATACTTTACAAGAATTTAGTAGTATGCTAGAATATAGGTGGTGCTCAATAAATATTTGTTGGATTGAATTTGATGGAATTTAGGGAATAGAGTCTGGTGAGCCATGCTGTGTATGGATTTAAATGTTGTTCTATCCTGACTCATTGGATCCTGAATAGACTTACGTAGAACTCAAGGGTAATCTTCAAGAAAGTGTCCTTATTCCTGACTGAGGCCAGCCCTTCCTGCCATTTCTGTCATTGATCCTTCCCTCTTTTGCACACTTTTAAAATTTTGGCTAGATGAAGCATTTTAAGAGTTTGTTACAATTCAGGATTGCCTTCATAATCATTATGTTCAAATACTGTATCTTAAGGTTGAATACAACACATAATTGGAAATCCATGTGCTGCAACTGGCTTACATAAAAACATCCATACCCCCTTTTCCATTCCTACCATCAATTAGGAATCTTATCATTTTTCATGGATTATTGCAATAGCCTCCTAACTAAACTCCATCTGTCCAGTCTCCTCACTTTGCCATCGTATTAATCCAGCCAGAAAACTACAATACTTTGATAAATTTGGGTATTGTACCTGAGGTATGTTAGAACTGAGTATTTTATTCTACCCTAATGAATCCTAGAGCTCTCAAATGCTCAAACTTATCTAAGAGTTGACCCAATGTTATCTACATATGATCTGATCTTGGGGACTAAGCCAAAAAGAAAAGGCCAGCCTACAGGAATTGGGAAAACACCATCTGTGGTGGTTTGAAGCTGTGTGTACCCCAGAAAAACATGTTCTTATATCTAATCCATTCCTGTGGGTGTAAAACCATTGTAAGTAGGACCTTTTGATGAGAAAATTTCAGTTAAGTTGTGACCCACCTCATTAAGGATTGGACTTAACCCTATTATTGGAGTCCTTTATAAATGAAATGAATATAGGAAGAGAAAGCCACTAAAGCAAGAAGCTGAAAGCAGTGAAATCTGCAAAAGAAGGGAGAGACCAGCAGATGCCTCCATGAGCTTTGCCACGTGGCAGAGGAACCAAGGATCACCAGCAGTGAAAGCATCACCTTGATGATGCCTTGATTTGGACATTTTCTTGGCCTCAAAACAGTAAAGTAATAAATTTCCATTGTTCAAGCTGAACCATTTCATGGTATTTGCTTTAAGCAGCTTATGAAACTAAAACAAGCCAAAAAAAAAAAAGATAAAAAAAGGCCAGCCTACAGGAATTAGGAAAACTGAAGATGGTTTATTCATAGGGATTTCACAGGTCATCAAAGTTTTCCTTAAGTGCTTTGTTAAAACCCTTTCAAGAATGGAATGAAATCTTTAATTTCTACTTTCTAAGGCACAAAGATCTTGCAGAAGGAAACCAGAATTATCTTTGCTGCACATCCCACTGATTGCCAGCATTCTTGTTGGAAGAATCCAAGTCCTGGAAGAGGAATGGTAGAGATTGTGACCTCTTGGCTTAAAAGTGGAAGGCCATCTCCAGAAGAAATTGATCCACTGGGTTCCAAAGTAGCAAAACTGAAGACAAAGGGAGGAAGGTACACATTCTGAATCCTCTCTAATTGAGCAGATAGAGAAGTTTCCTTAGAATAATCGCATTGTCCTTAGTACTGAATGTTTCATTTGTCTATTGAAATGAAGGTCACTGCTTCCCTCCACACACAAAAATGTGTGGGAGTGGCCATGGATGCGTAGGCATTTTCCAGAATTTTCTTTGGGCTACTTCTGTGTTGCTCTGCTATTCCCAGACCTTCAAACTCTTCTGACTTCAAATAAACTTGGTGTGTTCCAGAACCATGAACCAACGCTTGACCTGCTTTGGTGCCGTTGTGTTGGAGTCTTGGCAAAGACCACTCCCAGCCAGAATTAATCCATTATTTCTTTGGTTTTCCTCTTCGTGTAACCTGCACTCCTTTACTTGTTGGCGTCATTCTGCCTTGAATGAGTGAGTTGTTTTCCTGTCTGTCTTCTGTCTACTCCCTCATGATTTTAAGTGTTAACACTGTGTCTTGGTCTTTCATCTTTCACTTTACCTTCTCCCAATACAGGCTAGTATTGCTTCTGACTAGATGTGTGATCTTGACCCATTAATTTAACCTTTCTGAGCCTGATTCTTATTTATAAAATAGATTATTGAGAAGATTAAGGGATATATTATTACATTAATTATAATTACTATCATCTACCTTGTAAGGATATTATGAAAAGCAAATGAGATAATTTATGGAAATTTGTTTTGAAAAGTAAGAAGCTCTGTTGGCATATATTGTAAGGCTCTACTAAATAATAATAGTAATTATACAGCACTAGGCACAGTTCTAAGTGCTTTACGTATATGAACTCATTTAATCCTCATAATAACTGTGGAAGGTTGGAAATATTATTTCTGTTTTACAGATGAAGAAGCTGAGGCAGAGAAAGGTTAAGTAACTTTCCCAAAGTCACACAGCTAGTAAGGGGTAAAGGCAGGATTCTGAACTAGGCAGTATGGCTGGCTCCAAAACTCCCTCTCTGAACCACTACACTATACTATGCTATAATCAAATTTGGATTTGCAAACCAAGTCCACTAGTCACTTAATAGTTATGTGACCTTAGACAACTCTTCAAAAGTTGAAACCTAATTTTTCTCAATTGTTAAATGGTGGTAAAAGTAATACCTACCATAAGGGTTCATTTACTCAAATATTTATTGAGCTCCTGCTGTTTATTATGAGCTGGGCATACTACAATATTGTGATGATTACATAATTCACATAAAGCATTTGGCATACTGCCAGGTATATAGTACGTAGTAAATGTTAGTTATTTTAATGAATAATAATAATAAGCCAGTAACTTCTCTGAGACACGTTTCCCATTACTTGACTAGAGATTATGTTCTATGTCATCATCATATGGCCATTTTCTACTGTTTCCCCAGTTATATTTAGAATGTTTTTGTGGGACTGATCTATGGGATATTGCCTTGCTAGCTTTGCAAAAACAGACAAAACAAAAAACAATACAGACATCTCTTAGATCTAAACAGAGAAAGTGCTTTTAGTGGCTACTTTGAAGTGGATCTGATACATAGCAAAGGCCAGGTAAGACATGCAAAATGTGGAACACGAAGTACATTTGGTGAATGTGAAAATATGCAGATGATCAAATGTAATGGTTTCAGGAAATATATGGTGAGGCCATCTGGGGAAACAAAATGACATATAAAAGAGCCCAACTATCTTGCTTCTTAGAATCCATAAGGTTGAGTGACTTGTTATCCAGGTAGTTAATGATCGAGCAGGAGCTAGATTTCAGGTCTCCTCAGTGTTGCATTTCTGACTGGGACTAACGAATATAGACAGCTCTCCTACATGGCTGACATACAAGATTTCTTACAGTTGAGAAACTCTTTATTAGTTATCCTAATAAAGGCACTATATTTCACTCAGGAATCATATACTACATTTTATATTTGAATATGCAGATGTGCCAGTCCCCCAAAATGCCATTATCTTTGATGCAATCTTGTGTGGGCAGCCATATTAGTGTTGATTAGATTGTAATTCTTGATTCAGTGTTTCCATGGAGATGCGACCCACCCAACTGTAGGTGTTAACTCTTGATTAGATAAGTTCTATGGAGGTGTGGCCCTGCCTGTTCAGCATGGGCCTTGATTAGTTTACTAAAGCACTATATAAGCTCAGACAGAAGGAGTGAGCTTGCCATAGCCAAGAGGGACACTTTGAAGAACACACAGGAGCTGAGAGAGGAGCTGCAGCTTATGGAGACATTTTGGAGATGGACTTTGAAAGCAGACTTTTGCTCCAGAGAAGCTAAGAGAAGACAAATGCACCAAGAACAACTAAGAGTGACATTTTTGAGGAGCTGCAGCCTAGAGAGGAACGTCCAGGGAGACAGCCATTTTGAAA
>PVKY010007528.1:0-14841 GCA_004027775.1 Bradypus variegatus
ACATTACAGAGCTTCTCAGGGGCAGTTCATGACAAAACCTCCATACTGAAATTACGGTGTTTATCGTATTTGGGCTGCTACAAAAGAAGCGTGCAGCTTGGTCCTTGCCCTTAAGAGGTTTAAGGGATATATGCTGCACACTTGTGAAAGACGGCAGCAGTTAAATGACAGAGTGAGACAGCAAAATGACAGAGTGAGACAGCAGTGCTAGAGGCAGCCCACAGTTAACAGCTCAGAGTGTACCACAGACACCAGGGGACAGAGAGGAGACCAGGAGGGTGTTGCTGTAACCACAGGAATCTGCTATGGAGACTGACAGGCAGCTTAGACATTCCCTGGTCCATTGGCCTCTTTCATCAGTTGGGGAAATTGAGGGGCAGTCATTTACCTAAAGTTTCTTCTCAACTCTGAACTTTAGTTTGCTATCCGCAAAATGAGGGTGTCAGCCTAGTATGATCTCCAAGATTGCCCTCAAGCCCAGATTCAAGGTCTCCGAGGTACTGGTTCAGGGCTCTGGCCAAAATGCTGGCATCTCTCCGTGTGTAGGGAAAGGCTCTAAAGCGGGTATGTCCTCTGCTCCCCAATGCCAGGTGTGATACAAAGATGCCGTCGCTCATTTCTTCACCCTGTGCAAGTCCTGTGTAGAAAACCTTGACAATGTCCTTTCATCCTCATTCGCCCTTCCAATCACTGAGATTTAGGCTATAACCCCACACTCCCCTGTATACTGGGGCAGCAATGACGCAATGGGGAACCCAGTCAGCTGACCACTAAGATGCATCCAAAACCATTATTCTAAAAGGCTCTGGTTTATGTTGATGGATAACTCCTGACACTATGTTCTGCATATCTGCTGAGCTTTGTTCAAGGCCTCAAATAAAATTGTGCCTCTAACAGACAGTGATGGCAAATGGGAAAATGGACACTCCCTAACCTTTTGGTGGGAATGTAGTTTGGTAAGAATGGTTTCCGGAGAGTTGTTGATAAAATGTATTAAAGTAAAAAATATGCAGACCCCTTATTCAGTCATCCCATTACCAGAATTACTTTAAGGCTAGACAAGAATATTTATAGCAATGTGATATATCTACAAACTGGGCATAATCTAAATATCCATCAACATGGATTTGGTTAATTAATTAAATCCAGTAGCATACTTCGCAGCCTTAAGAACATGAGGCTAGACCTATATTTATTAACATGTAAAGATGACCTACCCACTCCTGAGTAGAAAAAGCAGGTACAACACTACCAAGTTGGTAAGATTCCACGTGTGTGTATGTATTATTGGGTTGAATCATAAAATTGCTGATACCATTTTCATGTACCGAAATGCTTCAAACTAATACATGTATAAAAAATATCTGGAGCAACTGTCATGAAAACATCAGAGTGTTGTGATTTCAGTTGATTTTTTCTTTCTTTATATAGAAGAGAAGTTCAAGCATAGCCTTTGGAATTTGGCAGACTTGGGTTCATGTACCAGTTCCAGCCACCTATTAGCACATGACCTTGTGAAATTAACTTAACTCTGTATATCGCAGCTTCTCTATCTCTAAAAGGTTATAATAATAGTTTTAACTCATAGGTTTGTTGTGAGGAATAAATAATAAAATGTACATTAACATAGTCCCAACACTTACAAGTATTCAATAAATGATATCTACTTTCTATCAAATCAAAGATGCTATAGATTTTAAGGTACTCTATTCTTTTTTTTTTTTTTACTACTTAGAAGGAAAAAACACATTGCCAATAAATTAAGACATAGTGCACTGAGAATTTTTATTTTATATTTACTGAAGGGTTTTTTAGACTTAAGTAGATATCAACTTTCATCCTCTGTCACTACTGAGCATACATATAAAGCAAAATGTAAGTAAAATAAATTGGCTAAGGTAGTCTTAAATTTATTCACTTCAGAGTTTTAATCTTTTGAATCACCTTTCAACTCTGAGTTTTGACAGGGGCCAAAAGCATTCATATCCATGTTTTCCCACATAATATGGTACAGTGGATAATTAACAGCTTGGTGATACAGCATTTCCTTTCAAAATATTCACTATTGTCCCTGGGATTTTCTTTCAAGAAAGTGTGTGTGTGTGTGTGTGTTTTAGCTCAATGAAATGTATTTAATCAAACATACAGAAATGTCAAAGGAATAGTACACTGAATATCCATATATACCCCACCACCTAAATTCATCATTAACATTTGATATATTTACTATAAATGTATGCACACACATGCATTATGCTGAAACATTTGAAGCTGCAGAATCATGACCATTCGCTTCTAAATACTTTGATAAGGACATCCCTTACATAACCATAATACTATTTTCCCAGCTAAGAAAAAATTAACAACTATACCCCATTATCATCTAATATCCATTCTATACTCAGATTTCCCAAATTGTTCAAAAAAATCTTGTATAGACCCCAAACTCCCTCCCGCCAAATGATGACCCAACAAGGTTCTTGGATAGTCATCCTATCCAAGAACATGACATGCATTTTACAAGTTTTGATACTGGCACTTTCCTGAACCTACCAGAAGGTACCAGTGGGGAGTTTTTCATACAGCAATTGGGTCCCATAGTCCCTTCTCAATGGACCTCAAATGGTTTGTTCACTGATAGGTAAAGGGATTGCAGTTCTCCAATAATGTCCCCAAGAATAACAACAAAATTTATGCAACTGTCATGAGTGCTTCCTGGTCAGTGGTAATTGTATGATACCATCTGTCATAAGATGCATTCCCCTTTCAGAGATGTTGATGGGTGATAAATATATAGTATCTTAGAATCAATGTAATACAATACATTGTAGACTTTTTAAAAGAAGTTTTTAAAATATTTTTACAAAGAACAAATATTTTATATTTTATATTTTATAAAATATTTTATAAAATATTTTATAAAATGAATGTGGATATTGAAGCCTGGGACTTCCAGAACATCACACTGAGCTGAGTCACCAAGAAATCAAGGTAGGAAAGGAATAGAGGGGACAAACCAGGAAGTCACTGATTTCAAAATGTGACTTGAAAGTCCTTCATATACCAAGCTTCCAAGGGAGCAGCTTCTTTCTACTGAAGCACTGACAGCTCTTGCTAAAATGCTTGTGCTGACAGGGTAGGCCTTGTCTTTACAGCCAATGGTTATCATGTATTTTCTCAGCCTTTTCTTCTCCAATCACGGCATCTCACACGATGGTTTCTGTACTCCTTCCTACTCTGCTTGTCTTCCTGTGGATGAGAGGCAGTTGTCTGTGTCTAGAGACACAGCCGAGGCTCAAAACAATGCTGCCCTCTGCCCATCTGCCCACTCAGTGCCCAGAATCACACTCTGGCCTTAGCCATGGCATTCTCTTTCGTGCCACTTTTGAGGCAGTCATAACTAACTGAATTCTTTAGAAACTGTGATGAGCTGAACTTTAAAGGCATTCCCATGAAGCTGGTTTCTCTCATTCTAAATGTTTACAGTTTGTCTTTGAACCTAAGCATTTCCTTAACCAACACTCTGCCACCATTATCAGATTTCAAAAATTAGCTGTGCTGAGTAAGCTAAGTGAAGCCAGGGACACTGAGGCCACCCACATGTTTCTTCTCACATGGAATTAAGGATTTCATCTATGGTCTTTACAGACTGTACACTTGGATAGGAACAGAGTCTAAAGAATTCTCCTCAAATGGAAGCTCATGTAGTACCATACAGAGAACAGAAAGGTGAGTGGGAAGAACTGCAGACTAAGTTCTGGTCATTCGTTTACTTATTCATCCACTCAACAAATATTAATTGAGCATATTTTAAGTCATAAACACAGTTGGGCACCATAGATACAGTAGGAAAAAAAAAACAAGAAAAAATTCCTCACCTCATGGAGTTTAATTTCTCGTGGAGGGAGATAAGGGACAAACAGAAATAAATAGGATATAATATGTTAGATGGTAATAAACCTTATGGAGATAAAAAAACAAACAATGCAGATCTTTTTCTTTCAATCGTGACAGAGCAGCCATTTCTAAACTAGCTCTCCTATTGTAAACAACTGTAAAATAAGACAAAATGTATGAAGCAGCTCTTTTGGGCACTGGACAACAGATAGCATGGGTTCATGATCCCTCAAGATTAGTTCCACAATCACCCAAGCTTTCTACCTAGAGGAGCTTTTCAGAGTCTGGTGCAGGGAGATGGAGCCTGAGTTGAGCACAGTAGTTTCCCTGAACTGAGGAGGCAGAGATCAGAGTTCAGGATTGCTAAAGCAGCTGGAATTTGTAGTGCAGGGAACTGGAGAGGATGAAGTTAGAGAGGAAACTAGAAACTGGCAAAGGATTCCCTTAAGTCTTGACTGTATACCAAGCTACACATGTTCACAAGATAATTTTGTGAGACCAGGCAAAGAACAGCTACTGAAGAACTGTGAGCCAGAGTTTCCAGAGGTTTCACAGTTCTGAGAGATGTAGACATTCTAACCGGCTGCAATGGAAAGACCTTGCTAAATGTACTGGGCATTTAATTAAGATCCCAAGCTTTAGGAGTAGGTCTACTCTAGCCCTAAAGTAAGGGCTATGATAGATCTGTCCAAACAAAGCTTAAAAACAAGTCTTAAAGGGATCAAGCTCATCTTACATTAAATTAACAGTCTTCCAGAACAAAAATCAATACTCTTTAAAGAAGGACAATAAAATCCAAACTCTCAAAAATGTTGCATCCAAAATAACCAGCATATAATAAAAAATTACTGGATATTCTAAAAAGCAGGAACCAGGATTAAGAACTATCAAGAGAATAATAAAATGAAATAAGAGGCTAGAGCAGGATAGTAGCAAGGAGAGGGTGGTGGGAGTGAGGGGAAATAATTTACAGAGGGTGCACATAACAAATCCTCTGATTTGAGACAAGTTGACTTTTTAGCAGAGGACTGAAACAAGTGATGGAGTAAGCCATAAAAACACCTAAAAGAGCACTCTAGGAAGAGTGGAAGCCATGATTGACTTGTTCCAGGAATAGCAAGGAAGCAAGTGTTGCTGGAGTACAGTAAACAAAAGAGAGTTGTATGAGATGACATTGGAATGATATTGGAGGTCAGATTCCTTAAGGCCTTGAAGGTTGTCATAGAGACTTTTATTTTAATCTGAGTAAGATGGTATTCCGGTTTGCTAATGCTGCTGTTATGCAAAATACCAGAAATGGATTGGCTTTATAAAGGAGATTTATTAGGTTACAAAGGTACAGTTCTAAGGCCATAAAAGTGTCCAAACTAAGGCATCAACAAGAGGATACCTTCACTGAAGAATGGCCAATAGCATCTGGAACACCTCTGTCGGCTGGGAAGGCACACAGCTGGTGCCTGCCGGTCCTTTGCTCCCAGTTTGTGTTTCAAAATGGCTTTCTCCAAAATGTCTCTGGGCATCTGTCTTGGTTTCTCTATCTCAGCTTCCGTGCGTTGTTGCTTCTTTCTCCCAGGATGTTTCTCTCCAAGCATCTGGGGATCCTCTCTTAGCTTCTCTGGGGCAAACTCTGGACTTCATCTCTTAAATTAGCAACTCCAAATGTTGTTCTAATCACATCTCCAAATTCTAAGCCTCAGCAAGTATCTGGGTCTGGGTCAGGCCTTAGCTTCTCTCTTAAATACTCCAGTGAACTAATCAAGACCCATCCTCCAGGCCAAACCTCTGTGGAAACAATTTAATCAAAGGTATCACCCGCATCTGGATGAGTCACTTCTCCATGGAAATAATCAAAAGTTCACACCCTAATTAAGACTAATAGATCTGTCCCCATTAGATTGCATTAAAGAACATGGCTTTGGGGGGAACATAATTTATCCAAACTGGCACAGATGGGAAGCCATTAGAAATTTCTGACCAAAGGAATGATACAGTCTGACTTTAATTTTAAAAGATTCTTCTGGCTGATGTTTGGTAATAGATGGCAGGAGCAAAGGATAGAAGCGGGGAAACAGTGGGGAGACTACTTCAGCAATCCAGGTGGGCAATATGGTGGCTTTCACTGAAATGACAGTCATGGAGGTGGGAGAAGTGGTGAGATTCTGGATACATTTTGAAGGTAGGAATTGCTGAATAGAGAAAAATAAGAGTCAAAGATGACTCCAAAATGTGGGACCTGAGCATTCTTAAGAAAGGAATTGCCGTTAATTGAGATGGGGAAGAGAGTGGAAGGAGCAGGTTTCATATGAAAAATCAAGAGTTCAGTTTTATGTCTGAGATTTCTACTAAACCTCTACGTTGAAGTGAATATTCGAGTCTGGAGTTCAGGGGAAAGTCCATGGTAGGATAAAATTTGGGGAGTCAGGAGTCATTGGTATTTAGTTGAGAGTTAAAGTTGTAAGATTGTCTGAGATCACATAAGGAGTAGTAAGTATGGACTGAGAATAGAAGAGTTCCAAAGGCTCCCACCTTTAGAAGACAGGAAGATTAGGAGGGTCTAGCAAAGGAGACCCAAAAGAAGTAGCCAGCAAGGTAGGAAGAAAACAATGAAAAAGTGGTATCCTAAAAGCCATGGGAAGAAAGTGTTTCAAGGTTCCAATTTAAAGCAGCATATTTAACTGCTTTAAATATGCTAATAGCACGAGCCCTGGGAATTGATCTTTGATTTTGGCTATGTGGAGACCATTAGTATTCTTGACAAGAGAAGTTCTGAGGAAATGTTGGGGTGAAAAGCCAGATTGGTATGGGTTCAAGAGAAAATAATTTAAAAATGGAGACAGCAAGAAAACACAGCCCTTTCATTGAGTGTGGCAGTAAAAGGGAAAAGAGCAGCTAAAGTGGTTTACAGGGCCAAGGGAAGATTTTTTAATTGGCAGTTATTATGGCATGTTTATTTGTTAATGGGAATGGTCCGGGATAGAAGAAAAAATTCAGGAGTGAGAAAAGACATTTGCAGGTGCAAAGTCTTTCAATAAGTGAAAGGAGGTGGGATGTAGTACTAAGGTAACAGAAAGACAGGCAGAGTGCATGGGTACATGGGGAGGTGGGTCGGGAGATCTGATGGTGGAGAAATGTGGACATTCTCTTCTGAATGCTTCTGTTTTAGTAATGAAATGAGAGGCAAGGTAATCATCTTGAGAAAGAGGAGTGGGGGGTGAGAATGTTGACTATATGTAGAGAAAGGAGAAAATATGAAATATTCCTTGTGAAAATGACTATGAATTGACTGGAGAGATGCAGTAGGATTTCTGGGCAGCCCAGTGGGCCCACTTAGGTTGGGCCTTGAACTTCAAGTAGATCAGGCAGCATGGTTGCCTGTTTTTCCAACCATGGTCCTGTGCTGGGAGGCAAGGATAGAGTCAAGGAGAATTAGAGTTTTGCAAGTGGGCACCAATGCAAGGAGAAAAAGACAAAGGACTTGAAGGTGCATGCCAGGAGGTGGTTATAAATGATAGGCATAAAATCTGATCTGAATGAGAAGGGACACAGGGACAGAAAGGGGTTGGAGGCAGCAAAAGACGGCAGGGCTGATAAATGGGGCTTCTGGAGAAGGTGAAGAATTGCTAGCACTGGGAGGAGCGTGTGCTAGAATCACAGGGTGGTCAGAGCATGGCATGCTTGAAATAGGGACTTAAAGGGTTGTATTTTTAGGTAAAGACAAGGTCCTAGATAAGACCATTAAGAGTAAGTAGCTGACGTGGGATGGAGAACAAAAATACTTAGAGGAGAAGAAGTCAAGGAATCGAGAGTTTGGGTATTAGAAGGATTGTATTATGGATAAGGAAATTTACTAATAATAATGACAAAAGTAATGGTGGAGAGAAAAAAAGGCCAGGGGCGGTGACCACAGGCATAGGGCGGCAACAAGGGTTGGGGTGGGGGCGAGTAGTGGGGTGGCATAGTCCGACTTCCAGCACTTCAAACAGTCTGGTTTTCAGGCAGAGGGAAGCACGGTAAGTAGCCACGAGGAGCCAGGAGGGCACCTCCCTCACCTCTAGTCCCAGAGGTCCTTGGGATATGAGGAAGGAAAACAGCTACCACTTGCTAGAGCTGCAGAAGTAGCAATATCTTCAAGGGACTGCATGATTTCAGGACAAGCACAAAGTAGGGTGTATTCAAAGAAGAGATTTCGAATGTAAGAATTGTGTTGGTGTTGGGGCTGCATTCTAGAGTGCAAGGTTTGTAGGGCCAGGACGGCATGGGTAAGGGATCCCCATGGGGATGAGAGGTAAAGACCTCAAGTCCCAGGCTTTCCGAGGTGATGGGGAAACACCCCTAGCTTCCCCCTAACTGACAGCTTGGCTGGCCCATTCAAGAAAGTCCAACTTCACCGGCCTCACAAACTGCCCGAGTCTTAGATGCGGATCAAATCAATAATCGAGGTGAAAGAGCTTTGCACGAACTCGGTGCAGCACAAAAGGCTCTACAGCTGAGGAGACGTACGTTTCTTTTCTCCTGTCTTTACAATGACCGCGGGAAGACCTGGACACTCGAAGTGCACAGAGAGGCACATTTTCCCCCAATCTCCCCCAAAGGCGGCGAAGCAGTCACCTAAAGTCCCCTAGACCCTTACGGGGAAGTGTTGGGAGGTACAGGGGGCAACCCCCAAGGCGCTTAGACGGCATGGGGGTGGGGGAAGGGAGAGAAGCCCGCCCCTCGCAGCTGCGGGTGCCGAGTAAGGGCAGAGCACACACCCGCGCGCGCACACACACCCGGTTTGTCATGCAAATCCCGGGCGACGTGGGGGCCTGGCCGTGTCGCCGCCGGCCGGGGCCAGCCTTGCCCTTGGCACCCATCCCGCGGCACCCGCAGGCGGCCCGCGCCCCCTGGGCAGGCGGGCCGGGGCTCGCGGCCCTTCATCAGCCGCATTCACCCGGCGAGGACGCCCTCCGCCTCGGTGGAGTGGCGGTAATTACTCGGCGCCAATTAGGCTCAATCACCGCCGCGTCAACAGCTGGGGGTGCGCCGCCGGTAACCTCATTTACAACCCTGATAGCCTTTTAGCCTTTGCAGCGGCTCGGGTGGCGGCGCCCGGCCCTCCCTCCCCGTCGTCAATCCTGAGAGTCATAAAAATGTATGAGGCCGGGCGAGGGGCTCGAGCTGGCAGTGGGGCCGCCCGGGCGCCGCAGCTGCGGGGCGCGGGGTGATTGAGGGGCTGCTTGATTGCGGTGATTGCGCCCCGACTGCGCGCGGAGGTGAAGTGGGCCCTCGTCTGCGGGCCCCTGATTAAGGCTCGTGGAGCCCAGGGCCGAGGCGGGTGACAAGTTCAATTGCGTCTTAATTTTTTAATGGCTGTTCGCAGAGCTCGGCAGACCTGGGACGAGAAAAGTGGGGGGTGGGGGTGGCGGGGGTTAGGGCGGGGGCGGGGGTCCCCCACCGCGGCCCCCAGGTGGAGCTGGTTTCCCAGCCCGGATGCAGGGAGCCCCCCTAAAATCCCTGTCCTCCTCACTCCTCTCCACTCAACCCCCCTTGCTGCGGGTGTGGGGTGCTGCTGGCCTTTTCCCCTCTGAAAGTCTGCTCTCAGAAAAGGGCCTGATCTTAATCTCTTGTTCCCACGGGCATTTGCCGCTGATAACGGTCTCCGGCTCACTGATCAAGGAAGGAGAAACCTGGTTCCCCAGGCCGGCCTCACCTGAAAGCTGCCTGTCCCTCGGAGGCTGGGCCCGGGGGCCTCTAGGTCCCCAAGGACCCAGCTGACAGCTCTCCCTCCTCCTTGCGTCCCTCAAACCCCGTCACCGTGCCGCCTCCTCGCCTGCTGACTGCAGGAAAGGGGAGAGTCCGCTGGGGCTCCCGGTTATGTTTCCGTCTCCCTTGCATCACCCCGGCACAAGTGAGGAACTCAGTCACCACCTTCTGACGTCAGTTACACCTTCCTTGGATCTCATGAGCCCATCTCCTAAAACACTGTTATCTGTAAGATTATAGGCACAAATAAACTCAGGACCTCATTCGGGTTTGTGCCGGAGCAGGGCGCTGACTTGGCTGGAGTCCTGCCATCAGCCCTGAGCCCTGGTTTTGCTCTGTTAGGTAGGTCCCACTGAAGGAAGTGATTGTTCGGTCCTGGCTGGAGTGTAAAAAACACTGATGCCTGCCTGGAAGAAATCAGTGCAACCTGGCATCAGCATTTTGTGAAAGTGCCCTGTGGGAACCTGGGTCCAGGGCGTTCCCCAAGGGCCTTGAAGACTGCACAAAGCAGCTTGAGTGACCTAGGTCAGTTAAGATTTGACCTATTCTCCTTGTAAAATGAGGTTCTAAATGTAATCTATTACCTGAAACTACCTCCTCCCTGAGACTCCCCGAGATACTGTTATCTACAAGATAATCTATAATCCTCCCCTCCTCCCTGTTGATTACAATCAATCCCTCCCGAAATTGCAAGACCCCTGCCCCCACCTTATGCTCTCATACCCATTGGAATGTCGAGTTTATTCAGCCCCCTCACCACCACCACCACCAAAGGGTGAACTATCTTCAAGTTCAGCTCTGAACCCACTGCCATTCAGAGCAGCTCCTGAATCCATTCAGAGAAGCTTCTGAATTCAGGGCAATGTGACTCGACTTCCAACCCTGTAGGGAAGCCCCATAGTAAAAAGTTCATGTCTCAGAACATGTCCAGTGCTTTCTTTAGTCCTTTGGCTACAAAAGCCCTCTTGGGCCCGTGACACACCCCATAAAGTTCAGGTGAGGTGGGAAAACATAGTCTAAAGAGACTGGAAGAGGGGAAAAGCACAGGCCATGGAGTCAGCCGGGTGGGTCAGATTTCAGTCAATACTGCTTACCAGTTTCGTAGACCCTCACGGCTCTCAGCCTGAACTGCCTCCACCGCAAAGGTGAGGATTAAATGAGGAAGTATACAAAGCACTAGCTTTCATGAACTGAGAAGTGTTCAATGGATAGCCATCGTTACTACAGTAAAGATTTTTTACCCCTGACCTGCCTCTTTCAGCCTGATTCCTGTCTCCTAAACCCCCTACTCCTGCTCAACCCATAGTTTCCACAAAAGGCAGCTCTCTAGACCATGGTGGGGGGGAGGGGGGACGGGCCGAGTGGGGTGGGGGTGGGGGTGTCACAGCCTGGATTAGGTTTAAGCAACTTCATGAGATTTTAATATAAAAAAGTTAAATTTGGTTCTTCATTATTTAAACATACTAGCAAAGTTTAGTTTGTGTGGTCTGTTATTTTGGTTTGCTAGCTTGGTTGAGTTTATGTTCCTGTTTCTAATTTAGTTAACCAAATACTTTTTCCCCCCTCCCATATAATAATAGTAGTATTTACTTTGGTTCAGTAGACTTCACTGTGTTGACAGGATAAGAGTTTCATCCACAGTGTTGAAAAATCCAGCAGTTTTTCATATGAACTCCAAAATGGAGGCTTGATTTTTGGAAACCCATAGAGATGACATTTGGTGGTCCATGCTTATTTCGTACTTAAGAGGCATTTATTTTGGTCTCCCTCTTGTGTTTTTTATTGTATCTTATTCTAGATGATATGTCAAATTGAATGATTTCGCCAAGCTGTTGATAACATTATATGCTGCCTTAACACTTGAGTATGTGCTATTGTCTACAATTTAATTACTGAGTACTTTTGAGCCTCATGAGCCTAGGACCTCATGTGTCTTGGTTAGCGCTATATTCCTAGCATGGAGCACAATGGTACATAGAAGAGGCTCAGTAGATATTTGTGTAAGGAGGGAAGGGAGGGAGGGAAGACAGTTTTGCCTTCCTTTTGGACAGCCCAGAATATAATTATTATACATAGCATGTATTCTTCCCTTCAAAAAAATGATTCTTATAAAGATTCTTTCAAAGAATAAGGAAATAATAATCAACATTTATTGAGTGTCTATGATATATCAGGTACAATGCTGAAAGCTTTACATAAATTATCTCACTATGAATTGAAAGTAGAATTTGATTTCTGTGCCCTATCCTTTTCTTGCTTAACAGTATATCCTGGAAATCACACCATATGAGTGTGTAAAGATCTTCCTTATTTATACAGCTCTTTCTTTTCTACAACTGCATTGTATTCCATTGTATGTATGCACCATAGCTTACTCAACAAATCTCTTCCGTTTGGATATTTGGATAGTTTTCAGTATTTTGCCATTACAAATGCTGCAATGAATAACTTTAGGTGTAACTATACATTATATTGCTACAGCAGTATCTTTAAGGTAATTCTAGAAGCAGGATTGCTTGGTTGAAGGATAAATACATATATATTTTTGTTAGGTATTGCCACATTCTCTCCTCAACTCATTAGGGGTTATATCATTTTGTATGTTCACCAGGCTGTGAATTCTTTTTTTTTTTTTAATGTTCAAGAGAGTTTTTTATGGATGAAGGAGTAAATAAAAGAAGGAATGATCATTATCAGATACTCCTTGCTCCTAAAGAGCCCAATCATAAATGCTTAGTTTTTTTTTAATTACAGGTTTTCAGAAAAATCATGCAGAAAATACAGTGCTCCCACATACATGCCCTCCAATTATTACCACTTTACATTAGCATGGTGCCTTTATTTGGATTGATGAAACAATATTTTTATAATTGTACTATTAACTATAGTCTATAGTTTACATTATGGTTCACTGTGTGTAGTATTTTGATTCTAGTAATATATATATATACAAAACCTAAAATTTCCCATTTTAGCCACATACAAATATATAATTCAGTGGTGTTAATTACATTCCCAATGTTCTGCTCCCATCATGACCATTCATTACCAAAACTTTTCCATCATCCCAAACAGAAACTCTATACCAATTAAGCATTAACTCTGCATTCCCTATCTCTACCCCAGTCCCTGATAAATGTATTGTAGCTTCTGCCCCTATGAACTTGCTTATTCTAATTATTCCATATCAGTGAGCTCAAACAATGAATGTCTGGATTATTTCACTCCACATAATGTCTTCAAGGTTCATCCATGTTGTCACATGTATCAAAACTTCTGTCCTTTTCATGGCTGAATAATATTCCATTGTTGGTGTATACCACATTTTGTTAATCCATTTATCTCTTGATGAACCACTTGGGTTGCTTCCATCTTTTGGCAATTGTGAATAATGCTTCCATGAACAAAGGTGTGCAAGTATCTGTTCAAGTCCCTGCCTTCAATTTTCTAGGTATACCTAGAAATGGGAAGACTGGTGATGCTATATTTTCTGAGGAACTGACAAACTGTTTTCCACACTGCCAGCATCATTTTACATTTCCACCAACAATGAATGAGTGTCCTTGTTTCTCCACATCATCTCCAACACTTGTTATTCTTCATTTTTTTTATTGGTAGCTGTTTTAGTGGGTATGAAATGGTATATCATTGTGGTTTGGATATGCATTTTCCTATTGGCTAACAATGTTGAAAATATTTTCATTTGCTTTTGAGGGCATTTGTATACCTTCTTTGGGAAAATGTCCACACGAGTCTTCTGTACATTTTTTAATTGAGTTGTTTGTCTTTTTGTTGTTGAATTGTAGGATTTCTTTAAATATTCAGGATATTAAATCCTTAATGGATATGTGGTTTCCAAATATTTTCTCTGATTCTGTAGCTTTCTTTTTACTTTCATGATGAAGTCCTTTGATGCATAACTTTTTAATTTTGTTGAAGTACCATTTGTCTATTTTTTCTTTTGTTGCTTGTGCTTCTGGTGAAAAGTCTAAGAAATTCATTGCCTAATACAGGTCCTGAAGTTGCTTCCCTATGTTTTCTTCAACAAGTTTTATCATTTTGGTTCTCATATTTAGGCCTTTGATCCATTTTAAGTTGATTTTTGCATATTATATAAGGTAAGGGTCCACCTTCATCCTTTTGCATATGGAGATCCAGTTTTCCCAGCACCATTTCTCAGACAGATTATTCTTTCCCCATTGAGTGGACTTGGCACCCTTGTCGAAAATCAGTTGGCCATAGATGTAAGGGTTTATTTCTGAACCCTCTGTTCTATTCCATTCATCTATATGTCTGCCCTTGTTTCAGTACCATGCTGTTTTGAGTACTGTACCTTTGTAATAAGTTTTTTATTTTCAAATTACTTTATTTATCAAATAAAAAATATTTTCAAACAAAACAAAGCAAAGCAATGGGAAAACAAATATCCTGAAATAACTTCATTCCTAGGGTTCATTAATTTTCTTTTGGTAAGGTATGAGTATATTGGAAGGAATGTAATAAGTTTTAAAATCAGAAAGTGTGAGTCCTCCAACGTCATTCTTTCTTTTCAGTATGGTTTTGGCAATTTGGAGCCCCTTACCCTTACAAATAAATTTGATGATTGACTTTCTCTTTCTGCAAAGAAGTCTGTTAGAATTTTGATTTGGATTGCATTGCATCTGTAAATCACTCTAGGAAGAATTGACATCTTAACAATTTTAGTCTTCCAACCCATGAACACAGAAAGCCTTTCCATTTATTTAGGTCTTGTTTGATTTTGTTTAGCAATGTTTTGTAGCTTTCTGTGCACAAGTCCTTTACATTTTTGGTTAAATTTATTCCTAGATGTTTTATTCTTTTATTTGCTATTGTAAATGGAATTTTCTTCCTGATTTCCTCTTCAGATTGTTCATTACTTTTGTATAGAAACACCACTGATTTTTGTGTGTTAACCTTGAACCCCACCAATTTGCTGAATTCATTTATTAGCTCGGTAGCTTTGTTGTGAATTTATCCCATAAGTTTTTTTTTTTTTACAATTTTATTGAGATATAATCACATAACATACAGTCATTCCAAGCATACAATCAGTTGTTCACTGTATTGTCATATAGTTGATCACAATCAATCTTTGAACATTTTCATTACTCCAAAAATAAAATAAAAATTAAAATAGAAAAGAACATTCAAAATATCCCATTCCCTTCCTCCCCCCATTGT